>CAIGRN010014390.1:0-12838 GCA_903798345.1 Fraxinus anomala
GGATTTGGAGTTACGAATGTGTAGCCAGGGCAGACACTTTTCTAAATATTCTCAATATTGCTTAGAAATTGGCAACTAATTGAAATGATGCATGATTCCTATTGACACTGAGAAAAAGAAATAGGGAAGATAACATGTGATAAGATTCATTGAAACGTTAAATAGATGTTAGAAATAATTTCAACTCTTATATGATCTAATTGGTGTTCTTGTGTTTTTAATGAATTGCTTCTCATATGAATTCGGGATGGTTAAATTAATGGGTTGTGCTTAGGAATATGTTCGATTGATCTCGGGAGGGACTATTGAATACGATAGGAACTTTGATCTTCATATCAAATAATGATTGTCAAATTGTGAAATTAAGGCCCCGTTTGTCTCCCATTATTTTAAAACATTGTTTGCTATAATAAGATTCTCTACCACACATTCACCCAATAAAATATTCTACACACAAAACAATAAAGTTACTTTAAATTTCAATCATACATTCTCCAAAAAATACTATTTATTACTCAATTTCTTCTACAATAATGGAAGACAAACACACACAAAATGTTATGATGAAGGAATGTAGGGAGATACGAGGTCTCATTTCTTAATCAAATAATCATAAACACTTTCTCCACAGTTGGGTTAGTTAATTAGTTTAGGTTGTTGCTATCATCACCTCATCTATATAATTGTGATTTTACATTCGATTAGAGTTAGAATTAATTTACTAGATACTCATTCATCGTGGAAAGATACTTGAACTCACTTCCACTTTTATAATTGTTCACGATTCAGTAAACTTGCGGAATAAATATTGTCAACACATCTACAGGGCATACGTGGAAAAGATAAATAGATAATATAAAAAGATTATAGAGTCAATTGAAAGAAAAATAAAAAGATTACAAAAAAAAAAAAAAAAAAAAAAAAAAAAACTCAAAAGAATAGATTGATTATATTAACCACTAGTTTCCGCTAATTTATTTCCTATTTGCTCTCGTAAGATAGTGTTTCCGTCGAAAACACTAATCTTGGATAAAAGAAGACTGAACCAAGACTTTGGTTCAGTTTAAAAGGAAATACTGGATTTGCACACATGTATGTCGCATAACAAATTAAAGTAGGCGAGCGGATGGTGAAGAGAAATGCCTAACTTGGTAGAAGATTGATTATTCAACTGATTTTCAGCAGTTGCCAAGACAGCAAAGCTATACTTCTGCTTCAGCTAACAATCTAGCGACAGTACGTTCCACACCTTTGAGCACTAAAAGAAAGAATTTGCCCCAAAAAATGATATAAGCTAAGGGATAACCATTCCAAAGAGTGACAACAACTGTTGTGCTAATGGGAGCAATCCCATCTATGCCTTCCTTATTGAACAACTCCAAAAGACCACAAATAAGTTTTTATTGTGATAAAAAAAAATTAAGATGGCAATGATCCATGTCGAGGAACATCAATAACATGTCAAATGAAATTGGACGAGAGAATGGACTAAAACAGAAGCAATATCAGAAACGTTACGAGTCGTAACAAAATCTGTAAGCCGAAAGCTAAACAGTTCAGTTCAAATCGGGTGGAAGAGAGCTTTATCTACTAATGTACAATTGGTAAAAACATTGATATGCAAGAGGAAAAAAAAAAAAAAAAAAANAGAGCTTTATCTACTAATGTACAATTGGTAAAAACATTGATATGCAAGAGGAAAAAAAAAAAAAAAAAAAGGGTTTACTCCTCACTGTTGATTAAATCCAAATCTTGAAGTTTGGGACTAGTTCACAAACTCGTGAGCTTGTAGTAGCAGCTGTTTTCCCCTAGAAGGATCTCATAGCCTTTTTTACAGGGGCACCTGAAAAGAAGATTCAGGAACTTGGCCTGCTTCTCGACCCACGCAGCTTCTTCTGTCGGTTCTTCAACTTCAGTCAAACATTTACCCTGCAACAATTAAGTATAATAACAGGAAGTAAATGACCAAATGAAATCTTGAGTAAGAACGATTTCCTCGTATGCAGACCAAATGAAGATGCATAAATTCAAGAACAAAAAATCATATATGATAACGAAAAGAGTCGCCACAGAATGAACTTATAGATTCCAACTTAAAAAGTAAGCCATAGTAAAAAGTACTCTCACAAATCTGTTTCAAATTAATGAATTAATAGCAAAAGAATACACCGGGAACAGTTTCAAGACAAGCAAAATGGCACTGAATAGACAAGTAGGCGTGTAAGACAGAGAATTAATTAAATCATCAATCACCAACATTTGAGTTCGGTTACTACTTGCTCATCCATAAATAAATGATTACCGAATGCTCACACACTCTCAAAAAAAGTTACCCATCCATCACCTGTTTCAAATTTGTCCATCCAACTAGGCAAAAATCTCTACGTGACAGACGGAATTCATACGTGGCCACTAACATCATTAAAAATTGACAAGTGGATATTAATTTAAACGATTCCTTCCCAAAATTTGAATGAATCGTCATTTACTTTCTTCACTGTCTTCTCCCCAATCCTCTGTACGCTTTCTCCCCAAACAAAGCTCATTTCAACACATTGCATCTGAGAAGATTTTCACCAGTTGAATCCTTAAACGAAATTGTTCCAAATCCATCCCCAAATTGAAAACCCATCAGATTTATAGGAACCCTAGATTCAAAAAAAAAAAAAAATCAAATTGATCCAGTGCCATACTCGTGTCTTGATAATGAGGAACATGAGTGACCCACAATGTCCTGAAATGGTAGGCAACTATAATGTTGATGAAGAAACATCGTTGGTGGAAGTAGAAGATGGGCCACAAGCAGGTTATTTTTAATCTTTTTTGATGAAGTGTATAATATTGTGGCCATAACAATTTTGTTTATATCAGTAAACGATGAATTAGTAAGTAGTTTATTGTTGTCCACGTTATTTCACAGTCTTAGAAGAGGGACCACGTGCTTTATTGTATTTTTTTGGCACTCTTTTTTTTTTTTCTTTTAAATCTTAGCCTACTGTATAAGTTTGTCCTCCATTATTTTAGCTAGGTCATCTTTTACAGTAGGACTTTAGGTACTGCACAAGCTCCCGAGTATTAATTGATGATTTGGGATTCGTTTGAAGTGGACATTTTTAAGGACTACATCATCATTTTTAGGAATGTATCTAGGACTTTAGCTTTATGAATGTCTGCATTTCGTGTGGATATACAACATTTGCTGACCACTTCATTTACTTGTTTATCTGTAGATAATATAATTGAAGAAGATAAAGTGGTACTTGAGGAATACAAATTCACTGACTCAGAAGATGATGTTAATGATGATGATTTTAATTATGATACCAATGAAAATGAATGGATTTTGGTGGGATTAAATGCAGATCGTACCATCGAGCTATGCAGATCGTACCATCGAGCTTTTGAATGTTGGGGACGAAGATTCAGAATCGAAAAATGCTTATTGTCCAAGTGAGGAGGAGTTGCACACCAACTATTCTTCTAGTGAAGAAAATACTTTTCATTTCTCCGTCTATGATGCCGAGAAGGAAAAGTTCAATCCACAGTTAGAAGTGGGAAAAGAGTTCAAAAATATTGAGGAGTTTAGGCAAACTGTAAGGAATCATGGCGTAGCTACTAGATGCAATTTTAAATTCAGGCCTAATGACGAGTTTAAAGCCCAAGCCATATGCAAATTAGGTTGTACATGGAGGATTTGGGCTTCATGGAATAAAAAGAAAAGGATGCGAGTAAATAAAATATAAAAATTCTGAGCATACTTGTGTTAGGGACAAAATAAATAGACATTGCACTGCCAAATACATAGCGGAGAGGTATTTAGATACCTTCAAAGTTGACCATGATTGGAAGTCTAAGCTTATTATAAATGCTGTAAAGGATGATCTGAAATTGACAATTAATAAGGTTACAGCATGGAGAAGTAGAAGATATGCGAGAGTAATGATACAAGGATCTGACGAGCACCAATTTGGATTGCTTAGGTCTGAAATTTTGAGAACCAATCCCGGGTCTACATGTATTGAAGATAAAAGACTGATATTGAAGAATTGATTAGGAGCTGAAAATATATTCATCCAAAACATGTGTATTATACAATGAGCTTATACTATATATATATATATATAGAAAAATGGAATCATTTCCTAAAAAACTTTCTAATTAATTTACATGGATATCAGTTGCAAATGAAATCAATACAAACTATACAAAACTATCTAACTAATTCACTTCTAGATCATCATGTTTGTTGTTGCCTTGTTATGAATCCATCTTGGCCTTCTTCCTGCTGACTTGTGCTCCAGCTGGTTTATATCTTGCATCTTCAATATACCACAACCATCAACATCATACAAAACACCAGTAGCATCACGCCATGACTCCAACAACATACACAACACCAACAACTACAACCTACACATTCAAAACACCATACCTAGTACTTTTTCCCCTACAATTCCAATCACAAACAACAACTTACAAACTAAATGACATATGCTTCATTTCGATCTATAGCCAAACCCACTAAACACAAAAAGGCCAATGACATTGCAAATTAAGAGGAAGCCGAATTCCACTTGATATAGCTTCAAGGATTGCAAATTGGGGAAAATCTAAGTTGAATATTGAGGAGGTGAGGAGGAAATGAGCTTCGTCAGAGGAGGGTTATGATCAGCAGAGTGAAGAGAGATGTGGAAGCTATAGTTCTAGTGCCTACATCAGCGAATCAGAGCTTTCCAGTGGTGGCTTATCGTGTCGAATGTACAAGGTGGATGAGGAAAATGGAAGCGCTTCGAGTTCTATAGAGTTGACGCCGATCTTAGCCGTTGCTGAGATCGGGGATTACGGTGTCGATTGTACCGCCTCTTATGTTTCCGGTGTTTGGCCGGAAGGATATGGTAGTATGGGATGGAGAAAAAACGTACAGAGGATTGAGGGTGAACACAGTGAAGAAAGTAAATGACGATTAAATTTTTGGGAAGAAATTGTTTTAATTAATATCCACTTGTCAATTTTTAATGGTGTTAGTGGCCACATAAGATTTCCATATGCCACGTCGAGATTTTTGCCTAATTGGATGGACGAAAGTGAAACGGGTGATGGATGGGTAATTTTTTTCGAAAATGGGTGAGCATTCAGTAACCATTTACTTTTGGGTGAGCAAGTAGTAGCCGAATTCAAATGTTGGTGATTAATGATTTAATTAACTCTAAGACAGAGGAACTGAGACCTTTATCACACTGTCTTCGTCTTTACTTTCTTTAAGTTCGCACAGTAATTGATTACATAGCTGGTTAATCTCTTCAATTCTTTCCTCCATTTTCTTATGCCTCTGCAAACTTCACAATCAAATTTCACAATTAAATTATATAACAAAAATTGTGGTGAATAAAAAATTAACCCTAGTATTAGGACTTTCGTTAGTGCTTGGCGGCGCCTCCACTAAAGACGGCGCGATTTCTTGAAGAACACTTGGTTTAGAGCCCTCTTCCAGTTTTGGGTTCAAGGTGGAAAACCTAGAGACACTGACTTGAAGAGAAGACGGTAAAAGATGTAGTAAATGGAGTTTTGTAAAGCTAGGGAAATGGTGGTTAGGGGAGGCGGAATAGAGGGTTGCCCTTTTTCGAGAAGGTTGTTCTAACGAATGGTGGCTCTCTTTTAGTGGAAACACCATAGTTAGTGCATTTTTCTAGTAAGCCACCATCCCCGGTGGTGGTCATGGAGGAAATACCGTTTGTAGAATGGTGGAGAGTGGGAGAAAGGTTGAGCACGGAGGCAGAAATGCCGATTGTCGAATGGTGGAGAGTGGGAGAAAGGTTGAGCACGGAGGCAGAAATGCCGGTTGTCGAATGGTGGTGAGTGGGAGAAGTTTGAGTATTGAGAAGGCGGTGGAGGCGGCGAAATCAAGGCCACCTTCTTTTTCTTCGATATTTCACGTTTTTAATTGTCCCCAATCATTTCTTGTTTTGATTCTCAATTCTTCTTTCTTTCAAAGAACACGGTTTAACAAGCCCAATTTTCACTTTTAACTTTTCAACTATGCTATATTTTCACATTGACCTTTTAGATTTTAAAAGAAAAGAATTTCTTTAAATAAATTATACAATTACAAAATATTATTTTATTTAAAATACAATATTATCGTTTTAGTTAACAATTAAAAACCAAACACTTCCTACTTAAAATTTCAAAATCACTTAAATTTTCTTATCTATTTATTCCAATACAGATAAAAACTCTCTCAACTTTCATCTACTTCAACCTCAAAATTTCTAAAATTTATCAAACGTTGAAGAATGAAATATTTTTTAATATCAATTACTTCGAATCGTTAAGTATATTTACGTATGTTTTATTTCATTTTCGTTAAATTATTATACATTTTAATCGATAAATCTTATTTCGACATAATACATGCAGATAATTTTTTTTTAAACATGAACAAGAAAAAAACCATCTGCATTATATTTTTTAGATGAGATTCATGGAAATTAAACATTTCTGGACACACAAAGCAGCTGAAACAACCAGCTATTTACCGACTGTTTAAACAGTCGATACAGCCGATTGTTTTCAGGATGTTCCGTCTGTTTTCTTTTATTTCTATTGCCCGGTGGTCGATTCGAATTTTCGACTATTTATTTTCTTTAAAAAATTCTATTTCATCTTCCAAATATTGTTGTAATGCCAATTTTTTTCTTTAGTGATTTCGAATTGAATGAGAAAGATCAATGGGTATAGAGATGGAGAAGTGATAAACGTTGTGGAATGTACCATGATTTACAAAACAAGTTGAATGGCAATCCCTCTCAGTACGATATGGAAGTGAGATTTCGATTCAATGATGATTCATTTATTCCGATTCCATCTATAAAGGTTACTTGTGATGAAGAAGTGAATTATCTATTTGAATTGAATAAAATGTATATGACTCCTCTTTGGGGGGTTAATAACCCAAAATGGTCATTGAACTTTGTAAAATGTTTTCCCATGGTCACTGAACTTTAAAAATCACCCAAGTCATCACTGAACTTTGTAAAATGTTTACATGAGATCACCGAACTTTGATCTTTTGTAAAATTCAGTGACCCCGTGGAAATTTTTTCAAAGTTTAGTGATGAATGAAGTGATTTTTAAAGTTCAGTGATCCCGTGAACACCTTTTGTAAAGTTAGTGATGATTTGGGTGATTTTTAAAGTTCATTGACTATGTGAAAACTTTTTGCAAAGTTCAGTGACCATTTGGGTTATTAACCCCTCTTTGGGTGACTTTAGTGAGTAAAGATGTCGTCGAAGGTGAACAAAAAGATTCGGTTGGAGGGGATCACAATGTTAATGATTTTGGGACACAGTGGAGATAGCTCGTGAGGATGATGTGGTTATTCTGGATCCAGTTGTTACTCATCGTGATCTCATTGTTACACACATAATTTCCACGGTAGTTCACGTAATAAAAATGACAATGAATTTACAAATGAGGATTTGATACTTTATCCTGTCAGAAACATGAGTGCGGTGGGAGTGTAGGGGTTGGAACTAGTGGACCGTCATCTATTCTTCGTGTGTGGTTCCTGATGATAAGGATTTATATGTTGAGCAACTGTTTGAAACAAAGAAAGATTTGTAAGAAGTTGCGTATCGAATTACACTGAAATACAACTTTGAGTTCAAAGTTAAGAAATCAAACAAGTTATTGTTGACGAATGTCTGTGTTGACGACAGTTTTCGTTGGCGTTTGCGAGCGACGAAAATGGACACAGATAAGTTCTTTGTAGTTCGCAAGTATACACGGGAACATACTTACGAAATGAGAATTCGTCAAAATGATCACAGGTAAGATCGAGTATGGTTATTGGTCGATAAATAATGCACAAGTATTAGAACTCACATACGATCTACAGACCTTCAGACATCATTAACGACATCTTTCGAGAGTATGGAATGGTCATGAGCTACCAGAATACCTGGAAGGCCGAAAAATGTGCGTTAGAGGATTTAATAGGCTTGACCGAGGAGAGCTATGCTGAATTGGCCAAATATTACCATAACATGGGAACAACTAATCCTGGCTTGGCACTTTTTGTTGAGACGGAGGGTAAGAATTTCTTTAATTTTTCTTCATGGCTCCAGGACAATGCATTCGGGGATTTCGAAATGCAACGTGACCCTTAATTCTAGTCAACGGTACAATTCTAAAAGCTAGATACGAAGGCAAGTTAATTATTACTACATGTTAAGATGCTAACATCTAAATTTACCCTATTGCATTCATTATAATCGATAGAGAGAATGATCTGTCGATACGTTGATTCTTCACAAAGTTGAAGGAAGTAATCGGGAAAGTCGAGGACCTTGCCTTTGTAACTGATCGGGGACCGTCTATAATAAATAGTATCGCTGAAGTTTTTCCTGAGACACATCATGGATATTTCATATACCATATACAAGGCAATCTGAAGACTAAATATCAGGGTAAAGGCATCGTTTCATTGTTCAGGAGAACGGTCGAAACTTATAGTGCTGAAGAGTGTAATAAGTTCATGGTAGAAATAGGAAGTAAATCATTACTAGCATGTGAGTATCTGACAAAAAGGAGGATTGAACACTAGGCACGGCCACATTTCCTAGGACGTCGATACAACATGATGACTCAAACAATGTGGAGGCTCTCAATGCATTATTCAAAAAGGATCGAGAGTTACTAATCCTCGCAATGATTGAGAACATTTGTAACAAATTATAGCAGTGGTTTCACGACTGAAGTGAGGATCACAAAATTGCACGAGTGTGCTAGCCCCGACTCAAGAGGATAAACTCTTCAAGACTGCAGAACTTGCGAGAAAGTTAAATGTAGAACTACTGGATAAGTTGTTCTTCTCATTGAAATGTGTACGTAATATGGCATACATGGTGGATTTGACTGATAACACATGCACTTGTCGTCGATTTCGAGTTATGTTCGAGCTGGCCCTATGTCGATAGAAATGGTTGGAGTCATAATATATATAATGGAATCAGCAAAGACAATCTCTACGGCGATGTAGTGATGATTCGAGATCAGTGGAATGTATATATACGTACAACCCTCCCACGGCTTTTCCTCGACACTCGGCCATATCCCTATGACCCACTCGACCATATATTCGGGCAACGCGTACTCATTACCATAAGTTGAAGCGACTAATGCTCAATGGTAATGGCACGTACGAACTCGATGCTCAATATGAGTCGGCCAGGAATGTCGAATGATTTTTGATATCTTTGAGCCCGATCATGCAATAAGTCCATAGCCAAATCGATGTGCTACATCAAGAAACTCCAATAAAAAAAATAGAAGGAGTTATTTCATTTAATTAAAAAAATCATGTATACATAATAAATAACAATATGACTATTTCACTTACATCATCGGCGAGCCAAGTTCCCAAAGTGGTGATATCATGAACCACTTATAAACACCCGAAATCGTCCTTCCACCTACCATTCGGCTAGCTCTAAAAAAAGAAACAAAAATCAAAAGCATAGGTGAGTTAGCATAGCGTGCTTCACTGAAATCGTAAAATACTTACTCATGCATCATTCTTCTCTACTTCGTCTCAAACGATTTCCATTTGGCATGGTCCATCTCCCCGAAAAGGATTGGGGTATGTCTCATCGACAAATGTCCACCTCTTCGTCTCAACCATGAAGGAAGATACGATGTACTATGACAGTAATATCGGCCTCTTGCCGACTACCTGCTCCAGCACGTCAACAGCACGCCTCTTACCCTTTCTTACGACTAGCGTTCTCTTCTCCTTCGTCATCAGGGACATCCCCTTCGTCACCTCAGGCACCCCCTCCACATCCACCACTGACTCTGGCTTTGGTACCTCTACCTCCATCATCGTGGCCACCTTCGCCTTTGCCTCCGCCCATAATGACTGTAATGCAGCATCTGACCAAAATGGTGAGTGACTCTGATCTCCATTACCCTCTCCATCGCCTTGTCTATCACCCCATTGTATTCTTGCTATATCACCTCGGAGTGTTATGACCTCCTTTTCAAGGTCTGATATATGGTTTTGTAGTACTACAAATTATTACGTAAACTCGATACATCGTCGTTCAACTCTCGTCGCAGAACCCCTACCTTATCTCGTAATGCGCCCATTTCCCTTTCATCTCTGTCATAAATCTAACCAGAAGAACATACAGATCATCATGTACAGGAGATCCATGGGGGAGGTGCCTAGATGTAGGATAAGGAGATCTCATAGGTGGAGATGATCGTCGATCAATTGGACCGTACTCCTACAAAAATAACATTAAAAATTATTAACTTAGTTAAAATAGACTAACTCATATAAAACGATAATCAATAAATTATATTCAATTCACATACCCAATCTCGATCCATGATGGAATCGAACATCTGGTCATGTGGAGTATGCATAACGGTTAATTCACGCACAAACCCTTGAGCCTCCTCCTCCATCGACGACATCAACTCGGTTAGGATCTCAAGCTGACATATTAACATTTCAACTAGTTAATAATCATGTGATGAAATTCTGGAACGACATACAATATAAAACTACAATGTGTAATAATCACTTGAGGGTCGTCAATGAGAGCTAATAATTGTTTACCGGATGGACATCCGTTTGCTTGAAATGCTCGCCAATGATGCATTTGAGGGCAGCGTGTGTCCTCTTGTCTCGCAAATCGAGTACCCAAAAGGGGGACTGTTTCATATGCTCTGATCCACAACACATACATTTATTATATATAAACTTAGTATAAAAAATGTTAACGTTGATTATGTTAAACATTTACCTACACTGCTAAAGGTAATCCATATGTATCGTACTTACGTATGGACCCCTTGAGCTTGAGTGGGATCTGATGAAGACGTGTATGGTGTCTTCAAAACATCTCCAGCCCCACGGATAGTTGTTGAACGCATCGATGTCATCAACAACTTGCAAATAAAAAATGTCGATAGTAATCTTCTTGTGATGACACCTCATCACGCTCTCAAGGATGTAGACCAGTTCAAACTTCAATCTATCTAACAATTGGTCACACTTTTTGATCACGCACATCAACTAGGATAGAAGTATCGTCTCCTGTCCCTAAAAATACATCTCATACATCTTGTTGCTTCTCTCAGTGGCTGCCTCGTCACCTGTAATCTTCAGTCCAGTGATCACGGCAACCTCAAACATCGAGAAACTAACGACCTTGCCCCCGAGGTCGAAGTGGAGGGTATTCCGTCGACTGGCCTAAGAAGCCGACATAGTAGTACATCGATGATCTGTCCAGAGTACTACACCACTCACAACTGGTACATGAGCCACAAGAAGGAATGTCATATCACATCTCCGTGCTGATAATCGAGCAATTCCAATATAGAAGTAAAACTCTCAAAACTACTGTTCCAAGTAGATTTTCCCGCCATCCGTCTCAACTCTGTATCTAAATAATACTTCATCCTACGAAAATTCAAAATGTTAAAAGATTGAGCAAGAGTTAATAAAATAATGCATAATCTTAGAAAATTAAACGAACTAAATTGTAACAACCATATACAAGACATCGATAAAAAAAATGATTAAACAAATTAAAGGAGAAATATGAAAAATAAATTGAAGTAATTTTGGTAAAAAATATCTAATTTATTAATTTTTAATTTAAAATGAAAAAAATAATAAATTAAATTAAATTAAAATTAAAAAAAAAATAAAAAGAAAAATTGTATACATAATAAATTTATTATTCAAAATTGTAAAAATTAAATAATTAATAAAATGTAAAAAAAGGTCGAGCCGACTGTTAAAATAAAATAAAACAAAAGGAAAAAAAATTAAAAAACAAAATAAAAAGAAAAATTAAATACGTAAATGTAAAAAAAATGTAAAACAGTCAGCCGATTGTTTACAATCGACCGACGACTGTTCGGTTGGAGATCGTCATTCCCGACAATCTCTAGCAATAAAATTTAATCTCCCCCCACCCCGTAAAATATCTCCAAAATCACTAATACTCAATATCTACCTAAATAATCAACAAATAAGTTAAATATTAAATTCAAACTTTACCATTCAAGAAAAATCATAATCATAATCACAACAAAAAACTAACCTTGTTAAAGATCACTTTGTCGGTGACTGGTTATTGGTGGTCGGGTTGCCGATTGTGAGCGGCGTTGTGGTCGACTGAATAACAATTAAATTTTTTTCTTTTCCTCTACTGTGCTCATGCAACTGAGGGTCATATGAGGGGTATTTTTGGCTTTTTCTATTAAATTCACAATCTATGTTTTTTTAAAGTGGTCAAAGCCCAAAGTGGAAAGAATGACTGGCCATTTCCACTTATTTCCTCTTGGAATAGAGGGTATGTAATTTTATAGGGAATTGGTACGTGGTTTGCAATATTGACCAGCTTCTCATGTGCCTGGCGCCTAGCATAGGGATTTGAATTAACATATTTTTACAAGGGAAATTTTCATAAATGTTATTAAATTTGAAAATCCAAATAAAATTTGTCATTTTCACTTTTTGTGAGCAAAAATGTCACTTTTTGGTACAAAATGTCTAAATTATCCTTAATACCACATTTTTAGGAGCATTTAATGTATGATTTGAATGTAATTAATGTTGTGATGCGATGATTTACTTAATATATATAAAAATTGTTTATATGTATATTATATTGAGTAATATGAGTTTTCTTTATAAAAAAAAGATAAAAGAATTTGAAATATTAACATAACCACACATTCTTCTTCCCATTAGCAAACCCTAACATCTTCTCTATCTTCTTCATTCCTTGGTCAAGAACATATTACTATTGAATTC
>CAIGRN010014392.1:0-10356 GCA_903798345.1 Fraxinus anomala
GTTAATCTTTGTATATCTTGTCTATTTGATTTGATTATTTTTGTTTGCATATTTCTTTTTATTAATGTTCTTATATCATTATTTATTTCTTCCCACTAATCTCTAATACCACAAAACCACCACTGTCGCCACCACCACCACCCCAATGAAAATGACCTCGCCACCACCACCACCCCCAACAACCACCACGAACTACTGCAACACACCAAAACACACAAAACAACCGCAACCGCATCCAAACCGAAAAAAAACCCTCTAGATCGGAAACCACGTTACCCAACCTCCACCACCGCATCCAAACTGCCGCACATCTCGCATAGATCACAAACCTCCACCACTAATTTCAGCCTTCTCCGTACATATCAAATTAGAGGAGAACGAAATCGCCCTAAAATACTCCAAACTCTCTCCCCAAATTTTCTCTTCTGCTGGCGACCAAATACCCAAACCATTCCCTATATTTTTTTCTAACAATGGCGGATGCACCGCCGGACAATGCTGCTGCGAGTTTGCAGCAGTCTAGCCACTATCGTTCGAAGCCGCTGTGTACGACAGAGTTCACAACGTTGCTTGCCGACAGAGTTCGAAGCCGCTAAAAACTTGTGCACGACTACTAGAGAGATAGAGATATCGCACACTACTAGAGAGATAGAGATATCGCGCACGACTGTGTTTGCCGTCGTGCACGCCTGTCGCCGGTGATGTGCCTATTGCCGCCATGATCGCCGATGCTGGATACGATGTGGGGGGTGGTTTCTCGTCGGACCGAGGCTGGAGAAGGAAGAGGAGAAGAGTGAAGAGGGAGAGAGAGAGAGAGAGAGAGAGAGAGAGAGAGATTTAGGTTTTAAATTGATTTTAGGGTTTGGATGGGTAGATAGGGTAGGGGATGTGTATATAAATTAATTTATAATATTATTATTAATAATAAAATATTAATTTATAATGATTAAATGAATATCTAATTTTTGTATAATGAAAATTTCAACCTGATTTTTGAATATTGATTTTGGAAAGTAGGATTTCGTGTAATTTTTCATTTTTTTATGGGTGAGGTGGGTGCAAGTGGGCTGGATTCAGTAAAGTGGGCTATATAATTAAAATTTAAAAAAGGAAACTATTCATAACATTCAAAAAAGAGGAAATTACATAAAATCATGCATTTAAGTTTTTAAATTCAAAAATCAGATCCAAAGTTTATAATAAAAAATCAGGTATTAATTAAATTAATAATTAAAACTCTAATTAAAACATAATTTCAATCTCATGTCTCTCACTCATCTCTCTCTAACCGACTCCTCTTCCCTTAGTAATCGACCTTCTCTCTCAGTAGTAGCGTCGCCCCCTGAAAGAGAATCTCCGGCGCAGTAGCGTCACAACGCGGTGCTTAGAGCGCCGTCCCAGCTCAAATTTAGGTAGACTACGGTAGGATGAAGGAGATTGCTAGTGAAATTGATCATAAAATCGCGATGTTGGTGGTTGAGAACGGCGAAGTTGCTGAATAATTAGGGTTTGCGTTTTCGATCTGCCTTCTCTCTCTTCGACACAACCACGTTTTGGTTGTTGTGATGGCGCACGCGTCGGGTTTTTGTTGTTGTGGTGGTGGTGTTGTGGTGGAGGCGGTGGTTTTGTTGGTGGTACGGGGGTGATAGTGGTGGTTCTGCTGCTAACACAGCGTCACAATGCTGCCGTGGTGGTTCTGTTGCAAATTTTTGTTGGCGGTGGTTGTGGTAGTGTTGTGGCGGGGACGACATCGGTGGTTATTGTTGGTGGAGTGATGGCAGTGATGGTGGTGGTTGGGTTGGTATTGTGGCAAGGGCAGCGACGGTGGTATTTTTTGTAGGTAGTGTGGTGCAGGCGTTTTTGTTGTTGTTGGCGGTGGTTGTGGTGGTTTTGTGGCGGGGACGAGGTGTGATAGTATTTGTGATGCAGTGGTGTTAGTGGCGACAGGGTTGGAGGTTGCGGCGGGTTTGTGGTGGTTGTGATGTGGTGATGTCTTTGTTGTTGGCGGTGACGAGGATGGTTATGGATTTGGTGGTGGCAGTGACAGTGTAGGTGGTCGTCGTCAGTGTAGGTGGTCGTCGAATGTGACCAACTATTTGGTTGCATGTAACCAACTATTTAACTGTGACCTTAAAATTCGATATTTGTGACCAATAAATTTGAAAATACGTGATTGATTGATAAATTTTGACCTATAATTTTTTATTTGTGACCAATAAAATAAATTGTGACATCAAATTTTGATAATTTGTGACCAACAAATTTGAAATGTGACTGATTCATAAACTATGACCTATAATTTTTTTTAATCTATGAATGACCAATAAAATAAAACGTGACTTATAAAAATTTTAATTTGTGATCTCAAATTAATTTGTGACCAATTAATTATATTAATTATTTAATACGTGATCAATAAATTAGTTATGACCTATGATTATGTACACATGACCATTAATTATATAATTATGATTTTATTATATTTAATCAATAAAATATATTTAATTAATAAACAAATACCTAATTTTTGCATTAATTAAACTTAAAACCTGATTTTTGAAGTGTGCAAAGTTAATGCCTTAATTGTGAATCTTTCCCTTCAAAAAAAGGTTGTAAAAAACAACATTTTGCAATATTCAAAAAAGTTGCAAAAGGCTATATAATAGGAGTTTTAGCAACAAACACTAAACGTTGCTATAGAACCAAATTTTAACAACGTCCAATAAATGTTGTAGAAAATGAAACTTTTAGCAATATTCGAAGAACGTTGCAAAAAGTAACACCTTTCGCAATCGTCAATAAATGTTGCAAAATGCTATATAGTAAGAGTTTTAGCAACAGGTACTGAACGTTGCTATAGAACTAACAACAGTCAATAAACATTGTAAAAAATAAAAAGTTTTACAACAATCAATGAACGTTGCAAAATACTACATTAGCAATATTTATTTAAAAAATGTTGCTAAAATTTAATTATGTAAACTAATAGCAACATTCACTTAATAGAATGTTGCAATAGACCTCTTTAGCAACACTTAATTAACGAATGTTGCTTTTGTATTTTGCAAAAGGCCATTTTTGTTGTAGTGGTATTACCGTTATTTACGATTTTGTTTAGCCCAAATACCTTTGTGTTCTTCTCAAGCAAACTGTCCTTATGACTAGCGTTATTCTCGGTCAATAACATAATATTCTGGGACTGAAATTTTTTCTTTTTGTCCGATTTTTTCTTGCTTGTTGTCCCAACAATTGTTTTCACAAACATAATTTCTTGAATTGTCCTTGAATTACGGCTATTGTCTTTCAATCCCAAGCCTCCATTGATACCTGTAAAAGCTACAACATCCTATTTTGCTTCATGTTGAAAAACTATCTACAAAAAAATAAAAATAAAAAAAATAGCAGTGTTGTCAGACTTATCCAAAGATGCAGCTACCTTGAGCAAGTTGACATCAACCTCTTCATCGAAAATTGGGGAACCGTCATAACTATCATCTCCCCAATCTTCAACCATTTCACGCTTTATTTACGGTCAACAACCCCATTTTGTTGATGAGGGTGTTCTAGGTGTAGAAAATTCATGGAGAATGGCATATTCCATTTTGGGTAATGGGTATTGCACATGCCTTTTAAAATGTTCTAGACCATCAGATTTCCTGGAACATAATCAACCCGTCCAATACCTTGTATAATGAACATTTATTATTGTTATAGAATAATATTAGGAGCTAATTAGTGGCTAATTAGCTCCTAATTACAGTAACGTAGCTATACCGTAAATAGACAAATTATCATACCATAATTAGAGAGATTGTATGTGTATATATACTGTCGGTTTGTATTGAATAAATCATTAGAAAATATTCTTCAATTCCTCTGTTAACTCACATGGTATTAGAGCCAAGTTTGGCTCAGATTTAACTTTCTAATCTTCGTTGGTTTCACTAGGAAATCGAGTCTTGGTCGTAGGTCACGTAGTGATCATTCTGTCTCACCATGGGCAAGGGAAGAGGCGTGAGTTTCCAGCCAGCCAGTTCCCAAAGTCTGGTTGCCGAAGTCGACTGCTAATTTTTGACCGTATCCCGAATACCTTGGTGGCCGCGTTTCTATGTGTGCGGCGCTTCTGCGAGTACGGCTTCTCTGTGGACAGCATGGTTGTGGCTTGGCGTTTCCATCTCTGTGTGTGATCGACGGCGGGTTTTATCTCCAGCTCACCGCGATCGAACTATTTAAGGCTGTGCGTGGGTTTGGCCGTGGGTTCGAACTGGGCCTCTGCGTGTGATCAGTGTTAAGTGTAAGTTATTTCTCCAGTTCTTGGCTGGTCTGTTATTTATTTGGGTCTGGGTCATTTTGGTTATTATTTATTTGGGATGGGTAATTTGTTTGGGCCTCTTTTCTTAGAGGTGTTATCACCTCTGCCTATTGCTTTGGGACTTTAGTGAAAAATGACTGAGTTCAAGGAATCTGTAAGTGAGATGATTCCAATAATGCCCAAAATTACTGAACATAAATTGAATGACACCAATTATTTGGAATGGAATAAGACAATTAGAGTCTATTTACAGAGCATAGACAAAGATGATCACTTAACTGAAGATCCACCTAAAGATGATACCAAACAGGGCTGGCTGAGAGAAGATGCACGACTCTTTTTACAAATCAGAAATTCTATCAACAGTGAGGTAATTGGTTTAATTAATCACTGTGAATTATTAAAAGAACTAATGGATTATCTGGAGTTTTTGTATTCTGGCAAAGGAAGTGTGTCACGAATTTATGAGGTTTGCAAGACCTTTTATCGTGCTGAAAAGGAAACCAAGTCTCTCACAGCTTATTTCATGGACTTCAAAAGGACATATGAAGAACTTAATATGCTATTGCCATTCAGCACTGATGTTAAAATACAGCAAATTTAGAGGGAGCAAATGGCTGTTATGAGCTTCCTGGCTGGTCTTTCTTCCGAATTCGAGATTTCCAAATCTCAAATTCTCTCTAGCTCCGAAATTTCCTCTCTTCAAGACCTCTTTAGTAGAGTTTTGCGCACTGAAAATACATCACCTATTCAGCAAAATAATGTTATTGTTGCCAAATGAGGGGTGAATGACTATGGGAGGAGGACGAACAACAGGGGAAGAGGAAACAAGACTACTAATAACTGTAACAATGATTCAAGCAACGTTGTGTGCTACTACTGCCATGAGCCAGGCCACACCAAGCCATACTGTAAGAAATTGCAGAATCGCAATCAGAGAACTCAGACTGTCAATGTTGCTGCTATCTCTAGTTCATTTTCTGAGAAAATAGTTATGATATCAGCTGATGAGTTTGCCAATTCTCTCAGTATCAAGAGAATCCACTTCAGTTACTACCCTTGCTGAGTCAGGTAAAATATGTCTTATCTCCTCTTCAAATAATTGGGTAATTGATTCAGGTATCACATATCACATGACAGGTAATTTTAATACCTTCTCTAGCTTTCGATCACACAAAGCTCCCTCTCCTGTTACCATAGCTGATGGGCCAACCTATAACATTGTGGGATCTGGGACTGTTAAACCAACGTCCTCTATTACCTTGTCATCTGTTCTAAGTCTACCAAAACTTGTTTTTAAATTGATTTCTACAAGTAGACTTACCAAAGATCTTAACTTTTGTATCTCATTCTTTCCTGATCATTGTCTTTTTCAGGATCTTATGACGAAGCAGATTATTGGTAAATGACATGTATCTAATGGTCTTTATATTCTTGATATGTGGTGCCTCGATCTGTTACTTGTTCTAGTACCGTCTCTCTAGTTATAGCACATTGTCAATTAGGACATCCATCTCTGTCTATGTTGAAGAAGCTATGTCCTCAATTCCATGATGTATCTTCACTAGATTGTGAGTCATGTCATTTTGCAAAACATCACTGTAGCTCATTAGCTCCAAGAATAATAAACGAGCTAAGTCTGCTTTTGAGTTAGTTCATTCTGATGTTTGGGGACCATGTCTTGTTGTGTCTAAAATTGGGTTTAGATACTTTATTACTTTTGTGGATGATTTTTCTCGAACGACATGGATTTACTTTATGAAAAATCGATCTGAAGTGTTTTCTCATTTTTGTGCATTTAAAACCCAATTTAATACTTCTGTGCATATATTAAGAAGTGACAATGCTAAGGAATACACGTCAGACTCATTCCAGACTTACATGACTCAACATGGGATTCTTCACCAATCCTCCAGCGTTGATACTACTTCTCAAAATGGAGTTGCTGAGAGAAAGAATAGACATCTACTTGAAACAGCTCGAGCCCTTTTGTTTCAAACAAAGGTTCCTAAGCCGTTCTGGGATGATGCCGTCTCTACAACTTGCTTTCTGATTAATCGCATGCCATCTACAGTACTTAATGGTAATATTCCATACAGAGTTCTATTTCTAAACAAGTCACTGTTCCCAGTGGAACCACAAGTATTTGGAAGTACCTGTTATGTTCGTGATGTAAGGCCATCCGCTACTAAACTAGATCCAAAAGCCTTGAAGTGTGCTTTTCTGGGATATTCTCGTCTTCAGAAAGGGTATTGATTCTACTCTCCTGATCTCCATAAATATCTAGTTTCTACTGATGTGGTCTTTTCGGAAAATTCACCATTCTTCTCCTCTCCTTCCATCCCTACAAGTCAAGGGGAGAAAGATGAATGGCTAATCTACCAAATCACACATCCAAGTGCTCCTACTGAGCAATCAGATGTTAGTGTTTATCGTACATCTCCTGGGACTTTTAATGAACAACTTCCTGCTCAAGCACAGCCGCCTATTATTCATGTTTACTCCAAAAGGCAAGAGACCAAGGATACATGTCCTGCACTGGCAACTTCGTCATATGATCCTCCAAATGACCTTGACCTTCCCATTAGCCTTCGTAAAGGTAAACGTCAGTGCACTCTCCCTAATTTTATTTATCCCATGGCTAACTTTCTTTCATATGACCATTTGTCTCCTGCGTCTAGTTCTTTAATTGCCTCTTTAGACTCAGTCTCTGTACCCAAGATAGTAAAAGAAGCATTGGGTCATCCTGGATGGAAAAATGCGATGCTTAAGGAGATACATGCTTGATATGAAAATCACACATGGGAGTTCGTAGATCTGCCTAAAGGTAAGAAAGCTGTAGGATGTAAATGGGTCTTTGTTGTCAAAGTTAATCCAGATGGTTCTGTGGCAAGACTTAAAGCCAGACTTGTTGCAAAAGGATATGCTCAGACTTATGGAGTGGATTATTCAGATACCTTCTCTCCGGTGGCCAAACTTAACTCTGTCCGCCTATTTATATCCAATGCTGCATCTCAAGATTGGCCTTTACACCAGTAGGACATCAAGAATGCATTCCTTCATGGTGATCTCCAGGAAGAGGTGTATATAGAACAACCACCTGGGTTTGTTGCTAGGGGGGAGTATGGGAAAGTTTGTTATCTGAAGAAATTTTTGTATGGTCTAAAACAACTTCTCCGCGCCTGGTTTAGCAAGTTTATTGAGGTAGCTGAGGAGTTTGGGCTGAAGAAGAGCAAGTGTGATCACTCCGTCTTCTACAGACAGTCAGCAGCTGACATTATTCTTCTTGTTGTTTATGTTGATGACATTGTCATTACAGGAGATGATTGTGCAGGAATCTCCTCTCTCAAGTTATTTCTACATACCAAGTTTCACACAAAAGACTTGGGACACCTAAAATATTTTTTGGGAATAGAAGTAACAAGAAGCAGAAAAGGGATCTTCTTGTCTCAACGAAAGTATGTACTTGATCTGCTTGTAGAAACTGGAAAGATGGGAGCCAAGCCATGCAGCACACCAATGGTTCCCAATGTACATCTTACAAAAGATGATGGTAATTATTTTGATGATCCGGAAAAGTACAAGAGATTAGTTGGGAAATTAAACTATCTCACAGTGACTTGTCCAGATATTGCTCATGCTGTCAGTATTGTCAGCCAATTTATGTCTATGCCTACAGTAAAACATTGGGCAGCCTTGGAACAGATACTGTGTTACTTGAAAAGAGCTCCTGGCCTTGGCATAGTGAATAGCAATCGCGGACACACTTGTATTGAAGTTTTTGTAGATGCTGATTGGGCTGGATCCAAAATGATAGACAGTCCACTACAGGATATTGTGTCTTTGTTGGTGGAAACCTTGTGTACTGGAGGAGCAAGAAGCAGAATGTCGTATCCCGGTCCAATGCAGAATCAGAGTACAGGGCCATGGCACAGACCACATGTGAAATTTTGTGGATACAACATCTTCTAGCTGAAGTTGGATTGAAGCCTTCGATACCAGCAAAACTCTGGTGTGACAACCAAGTTGCTCTTCATATCGTCTCAAATCCAGTATACCATGAAATGACTAAACACATTGAGGTCGACTGTTATTTTATTCATGAGAAAATTCAGGAAAATTTAATCTCTATTAGTTATGTGAAGACTGGAGAGTAACTTGGGAATATCTTCACAAAGGCATTAAATGTGACTAGGTTTGAGTATCTTTGCAACAAGTTGGGCATGATTAACATCTATGCTCCAACTTAAGGAGGAGTGTTACAAAATAATATTAGGAGCTACTTTTAATATTATGAGCTAATTAGCTCCTAATTACAGTAACGTAGCTATACCGTAAATAGACAAATTAACATACCATAATTAGAGAGATTGTATGTGTATATATACCATCGGTTTGTATTGAATAAATCATCAGAAAATATTCTTCAATTCCTCTGTTAACTCACAATTATGTTTCTCATGAGTCTACTTTCCCATTGATATGGTCCTCAAATGCGTTTGAGGTATCCTCTCAAGCTTTGTAACTCACATGACTCCTTTTTGAATAATCCTATGTAGGTCTAGGTGGCACTGAGCCCACCTTTAATTATCTATTGAATCTAAACTTATCTCAACTTTATTGAACAATCATAGTGGCCACTAGTATAGATACTAGACTAGTACTAAGCAATACTTGTATCCCTTAATAGCATTGCTTTTATTACCTTACAACTACCTACTATAATCCAAGGACTTGGTGTATTGTTAGTCAACTTGACAAGGGCCCATAGCATAGAGATGCAAAAGCTAGATTTTAATGTTAATATGCTAGAAGATAAACTACTCACCATTCTCCCAAAAAGTGGGGAAAAAAAGTTTGAAAAAACACTTAATTTGTCATCAAAACTAATCTTTATGAGGTATTATCTATGAAAGAAGTCAACATCACCCACTCCACAAAACAAGTAAATGCAAGTTTCTTGATCTGTTATGTTTCAAATTTGTTTACCATGTTAAGATTTGAGATTCCATCTTAAAAGGTCAACCTTATTAAGAAAAGTAGCACAAACTCTTATAAATTGGTCTATGTATTCATCTTTATTCGATGTGAAATTTTATCCCCTAACATGCCTCCTCAAGATGGTGGTTCGTTTGAGCAGATCAATCTTGAAATCCGTATGCTCAATTTGTTTGAGTTTTAATCGGATCGAATTGCTCTTTGAAACTTAACGGGCTCTGATACCATGTCAAATATACTCAATAAAAGACTTGATCCCCTCTATGTGAGAGGTTCTCTCATTATATAGAAACCAAAATAACAACTAAATATGGTAGCAATCAATTACAATATTAATTAATGGTAAAAAAAAATCTATTTATAATAGTCATAATCTTTGACGATCTATGGAATCTTATTCAATTTTCGACGATCTCCGTAATCTTATTCAATTTCATTGACAACATATATTGTGTATCTTGGTCAAGCTAAGGCTTGTGGAAGATGGCTATCATAGAAGATGACATTTGCCTCGAAAATGAACTACATTAGGATGTGAAGACTTGCCTNGACGATCTCCGTAATCTTATTCAATTTCATTGACAACATATATTGTGTATCTTGGTCAAGCTAAGGCTTGTGGAAGATGGCTATCATAGAAGATGACATTTGCCTCGAAAATGAACTACATTAGGATGTGAAGACTTGCCTCGAAAATAACACTTCGTATGAGGTGTCGAAGTTTTTAGCCCATTTGCCTAGGAAGGCACACGTGAATGGACGAGGCAAAGTGGAGAGTGGACCTCGCGTGACCTCTTGCTTTACTTTTGCTTAGCTGATTGTCACGTGGCTTGCCTCATAAGTCGAGGTGTAACATAACATAAACTATTACCATACACCCAACTTGCTTCTTCTAGACCACCCTTCTTCAACTTGTATACAATATACACACGCAATATGTACTTTCGTGCAAATTCTAGTTATCCTCTCTAATAATTGATCATTAGGGGGACAAAAATAATTTTATTCTAATGTAAATTTGGTTTATTTTAAAAAAATATTTTTTT
>CAIGRN010014393.1:0-16498 GCA_903798345.1 Fraxinus anomala
GCATGGGGGGTCAACGGCCTCAAACGTGGTGCTTTACGGGGGTGCATATCAAGTAACCCTTACTTCAATGTCCATCATGGATAATTATTGATTCCATCATATCAAGTTGTCCTCACCTTGTTGGCTATCCGGATAATTACTGATGTCATCCTATATCAGCAGGGATTAGAGAGGCGCTACTCAAGGATCCCCTGTCTATTGAAGGATGGTCAGTGGCTGATAGGTGCCTTTTGTACAAACAGAGGCTAGTGTTACCTAAGGGGTCAGACTTCATTTCCAGAATTTTCCAAGAGTTCCACAGCAGTGCATTGGGGGGGCTATTCGGGTGTATTGAAGACTTACAAACGAATAGCCAGGGAATTGTTTTGCACAGGAATGAAGAAGGATATTCAGAATTTTGTGAGTGCTTGTTCAGTTTGCCAACGAAACAAGTATATGGCTTTATCACCTACAGGGTTGCTACAGCCATTACCCATACCGGAGGCTATTTGGGAGGATATGACGATGGATTTTGTCGAAGGGTTGCCAGAATCTCGAGGCTGGGATACGATATTGGTGGTAGTAGACCGACTAAGCAAATATGCACATTTTATGACCTTGAAGCACCCTTTTACTGCTAAGAATGTTGCTGAAATTTTTATCCAAGGAGTGGTCAGACTTCATGGATTTCCTCGTTCCATAGTGTCGGACAGAGATACAGTTTTTCTCAGCTTATTTTGGACTGAACTCTTCCGGCTCTAGGGTACTCATCTTCGCCGTAGTACCGCCTATCATCCACAAACGGATGGGTAAACGGAGGTGGTGAATCGTTGTTTGGAGACGTACTTGCGACGTTTTGCAAGTGAACATCCACGTTCTTGGTTAGATTGGATTCCGTGGGCTGAGTTTTGGTAATAACACATCTTTTCACACTTCTACTAAGACCACCCCTTTTAAGATTGTGTATGGAAGGGATCCTCCCCGGATCATATGCTATGGTACTTAACATACTCCGCTGGCTGTCCTTGATCTGCAGTTACAACAGCGAGATGAGATGATTGAGGCGTTGAAATTACAACTTGAGAAGGAGCAATCCCGGATGAAGAAGGTAGCAAACATGGGAAGGAGAGCAGTTCAGTTTCAAGAAGGAGATCTAGTTTACCTTAAACTCAGGTCCTTGGCTAAACGAACAAATGAGAAGTTATCACCCAGATTCTTTGGTCCGTATCCCGTCCTACAGAAAATAGGGGCCGTGGCTTACAAGCTCCAACTTCCAGCTGAGGCAAACATTCATCCGGTGTTCCACATTTCACAATTATGGAAGGCAGTGGGCTCTACAACTTCCATCCAACCCCTCCCCACACTTCTCAGTTTAGAATTAGAGTGGAGGGTGCAACCTGCTGGGGTGTTGGGGATCATACCAGCAAGTGATTCAGTGGGTACAGGGCCAGAAGTGCTTATTCAATGGCAGGACCTTCCATCCTTCGAAGCATCTTGGGAACCATTTGAACTGATCAATTATCATTTTCCTGAATTCCACCTTGGGGACAAGGTGCTTGCGTTGGAGGGGGGTATTGATAAGCCTACCATACGGTTCACTTATCAAAGGCGCCACAAGAAGGGGTGTAATGGAAATTAGGGGGAAAAGAAGAGGGTTGTTAGTTAGGATGATGTCATGTTTGTTAGTAGTAAATAAATAGGCAATAGTAGGATCTAGACGCCATTCAACTGAATAGTAAAAGTCTGAATCGTGAGGAGAGGGGCAGCTCTCGAAACCTGCCTTGCTATCCTTTTATTCTGTTATTTCAATCTATTGAAGTTCAATCAAATAAATTATTTATTACCCACCCAGTGTGTATTAAATTCATCTGCCCAGAAACTTTAATTGTACAATTGAGGATTAATTCATCGTATTACTGCAGATCTTATCAAAGTTTCAATTTCATCTTCACAGTCATACGTGCAACATAAAATCAAATTTATATCTGAAAAGCACGTTTTATAGATATTAACATTTGATGGGTCAATTTGTATGATCTTATGATTTAAACTGAAGGTGGCTAAGGAATCAGTTGCTTACTTGGAAAATTGTTCCAAGTTTCCGCATTCCTTGGGCCCGCAGCTTGAGAACATCCTTCGAAGCACTGGTATCTTTGAGAACCTGACATAAATGCATAAGATAAACACACAGTTTCATACATAAAAGGTTCTTCAATTAATTGTTATCTTGCTTATTTCCCAATTTCGTACCATAAAACTTATAGATTGAACCAAACTCCCAGGAACCATGTGAGCTAAAAGGCATTCACTATTTTCTTATATATATGTTTGAATCAAGCTCAATAAATAGATGCCAATATATACATAATAACCCTATGGAAGATAGCATACTGATATGGGAAAATTGCAGCATTGGTCCTCAACCTATGTCCTATGTTAGAAGTTGGTTCCTTATCTTTTTCTGTCTCTTTCTCTTTTCCCTTGTCTTTTTCATTTCATTTTATTTTCCTTTTGAATTATATTTTATTTCTTTTAAAAATAAGTGTATAACTGTCTCTTCGCTAAAAATTTGATTTCTTAATGGATTCTTGGCCGAGATATTTGAATATTAAATGTACCAGTTAGAGAACAACTTGCTACATAGACCATAGGTTGGAGACCATGCTGCAAATTTCCTACTTATATTCACAAGGGACTGCACAAACCAGCATCCTTGGCTTTTAAGTCACAAAAGCTAACAAAATTCAGAAATTCAACGAGCTTGTAGAACTTACTGCTTGGCAAACGTGAGATAAAGTTGACTCAATATCTGCCACGTTAATCTGCCAAAGGGAATTAATCATTGCATCTTTCTTTTCTTCAAACATTTTGATGGTATGCTCGTCCTTAATCTCTCCTTCACCTGACTTCTTCAACTCCTCCTGTATTTGAATCAAGGACACGGCAGCTGGAATGGAAAGAGAAAAAACTTGGTTGACATTACAGCATTTGAACAAAGAACGAAACTTAAATAGCAAAAGTTTGTGCACATATCGTCACCTGAAGCTGCTGAAACTTGAGATTTTATCCAATGTCCTTTATCCCGCACCCACTCGGCAAGAAACGGAACCTTCATGTAACGCTTGCCCTTCCCCATCTCCCTTGCAGCTTGTCTCGTGTAAATGTAACCAATAGTATGCAACATAGCCTCACCAAAAGCTGTAAAAATGATACAAAACAAATCTAATATTTTCCATTCAACCGCCCATCTCTAACTTTTGCTTACAGGTCTTCAGAACTTTTGAGCATGTGTAGCTAAGCTTAAAAGGAGTAACTTTTTGATTCGAAACATGGTTGGATATATTATTTTTCTGTTATTTTTAAGTAAAAAAGTCAATCATTTTGAAAGACAATTCTTGCATGTGCCGGAAAGATTCATTTTCCAGAGGTTGGAAACGGGGCATGGAAACAAGCTATTCCAGCTAAAAGATAATTCTTACAGAACACTTTATTCTTCATTACACATTCATAGTAAAATCAGGATTGAAACTAGAAACACAATTGAACATGCAAGCCAACAGTGCTTACCAGCTTGAGAAAGACGACGGGCTTCTGATTTTGCCCATTCCACAAACTCAGTAGTTTGACCTTCAACAAATGGTAGTAGACGATTTTTCAGAAGTACTATGAGTTTCTCTTCCCTTTCCTTTTGCAATGCCTTCAGAAAAAGAGATTGTAATTCTGTTAAATATATCTTACGAAAGGCGTTTACAACTGCAGAAGACTTATGAATTAACAAAGGCATTTGCAATGCCTTCAGAAAAAGATGTATGTAAACCTTCATCTTCTCCTGAATTTTCTGTTTTTGAACTTCAGGGGCTAAATTTTGATCAACTTCAACAGATGCCATGGAAGCCAATGCAAGCTGCCCTGCATAATCTTCAAAATATTCACTCCCAAACATCATTCCAAACACAGCTGCAGGGTCAACCATAAAGTCTCTGGAGAAAAAGAGATTAAGATCAATTATTTTTTCCTCATCACTTTTATTTGGTATGATTAAAGCAAAAGAAGCATAACAGTCAACGCATGTTCGGTACACAGCACTAGAGATGACTGCACACTATAATAAACATTCTAATTTTTCTTCAGAACTATTATTGAGTCCTCCCTACCATATTGCCCGTAGATGCTTTGTAGCACAATGATCATCAGTTCCCCTAAGAGAAATTCTCAATTTGGTTCGTGATGGCTGCAATTGCATGGATTGACACCTATCAGTAAATGGTCCTAGTTTTCTTCTTGGAATGTTTACGAGTAATTGTCAGAGAACATATACTGTCATCTAACACCTGTTTTGATAGCTTAGAGTGCACCTTGTGGCTAATAAATTCAATACAGGTTTATGCTCTTATTTGTTCAAATTAGTAAGAACATCAAGATTTATACAAGAAAGTTTACTAATTCCTGATATCATAAATATTTGCACTATTAATTCTAAATAACATCCAGATTTGCACAAGGAATTTTATATCCAGATATACTTTTAACTATTAAATGTTAGCAGATATATTGCAAAAAGCATTTCAAAACATAATTTGTTGTAACCTCATAGTTTAAAAAGGAAACATATAATTGTTAGGTAGCTTGAGAACTGAATATATTTAAACAAATAGGATGGAAGGGCACAAATGCTCTACTTCAAAGTAAAATGCTTGCATTAAGGGCACAATCGTATTTTCTGCATTCCGGAAGAATTTTTTTAATAAATGTAAGTTAGGATGAGTAATCATGAGAAAAGGCTTTCCTGATTTTCTAATTTATTTATTCTCCCTCAAAATTACCCATGTCTTCATGGTATTTTATTCTTCCAAAACATGACTTTACAGTTTCTACCAATAAAAAAGTTGAGGCGTTTGCATCCCTTCCCAAAGCACTGTTTCCTTGTTTTCTCGTGCATTTAGTCTGAAATATTTGTGTACCTTTCAACAAAAAGTCATATCAAATTTAATCCTACATTCCTATATACATTACTATGAATAATCTTGTCATAGTAGGGCAGATAAAACTTACTGTGGTACTCCCTCTTTCCCATGCTTGTCATATGCTTCACGCTTCTCAGGGTCACTCAATACCTGATAAGCTTCTCCAAGCACCTGCATGCATAAAGCATGACCATAAAAAGATTAACCTTCTAGGCAACAAGAAAACTAGAAAGTAGACTAAAGGTTTTACCCTTTTACACCACTCATCAGAAGAATATGTAATACATGAGAGAGAATCGTTTACAAAGTTGAAGAAAAATTTTAAACAAGGATACAAAATGTATGCTATTATGAATTTGTGAGGTTTCTTTAGTTTTTCAAGATTTTGGAAAAAAATTAAGTCAGATTTTGATATGCATTTGTTATCTTCGTTACAGGAAAAAGAAAGAGACTAAAATAACTCCACACATTGCATCATCAAGAAATTTCAGCTAATTATTTCTGTGTAGAGCCAAAACATCTGGTGCAATTGGTCTTGGGAATAAATTGGAAGGTCAGTGGGGATGGTCTCAATTGATAGCAAGCAAACTAGATTGAATGTGCAACAAAGGTAACAAAACTTAATCTCTGTAGTTCATGTAATTCAATATTTAACATAAGCTATTAACAGTCTTGTAGGCCATTTATTCCTCTTTGCAATTAAGGATTAGATCACCTTCAAAGTTCAATTCAATTTTAGCAATTTTAGGTGAAAAACATTGAGATGTGAGATTCGTTAATATAAGACAAAATATTAACAATTGAAAAAATGGTGCAATCAATGGAAGCTTTAACCCAATTTCTATGCTTTTATTAGTAAAAAGCAAGATGAATTCAACCAAGATATACACAAATATAGTGTTCATAAACAAGCTTGAACAAACAGGGCAGGCCTGTCCATGTTCAACTCATAGATGCCCTATTTCAGAGGAAAAAGTAAAAAAAAAAAAATCAAAAACTTCGATAATTAGATTTATAAGATTTTGTTACCTGGAAATTGTGAGCAGCTTGTGAATCTCCAGGATTTTTATCAGGGTGGACAACCCTGGCCTACACGAGAGTACAAAAGGATTAATTCAAGTTTCAAGCATTTCAATGTGATCTCATATGATATCTCTCCTGTTCTCAAGTTTCATGGAGTGAACTTAAAAAAACATTCAACAATAATGAATTGAGCTGAGTAGAATCTTTCAATTTTCACAAGTATATATTTCCGAGAATTGACATTAACAATAAATTTTACCCTGTCTATTAACCCTCTATACTGTAGATATGAAAAACAATTCCGTACTTCTTTCAGCACAGGGAGAAATAGCATATCCTTTTAGTTTAGACGTGGTAAAACAAAAAAATAAGCAAGCATATGCCCGATGCTATCTATGGAACTATGGGTTTTAAATTCCAAATTTGATTACTAACTTGTAGCTGAGTTCTGAACAATCATCAAGAAGTCAAATGTACACAGCAATATAAGGTTCCCTATTTTTTAACTTAGTGCTTCATAATAAAAGTATTTTGACTGCAGCCACATGCATATGGGATAAAATAGAATGAGCATAGGTGCAGAGCGAAAGTAGTCAGTTTTGCTTGATTGTGCAAGTAAAAGCTTTGATTCACCTGACTTCATTCACATTGACGAGCTTGTATTGAAAATCTTAAATTGAAACAAAGAATAACAATATGTTTTGGTACCGAGTATCGGATGGAAGTGGATGGTATTATGAACAAGATTCTAGCTCCTTTTCTTATTATTGTTGGTAAAGCATACCAAATATACACTAAGGCTACATTTGGCACACCGGAGTAGACCATAGAAGAAATTGTGCATAAAATTAGATGTATAGCATATAGTATTAGGATGGATTAAGGTGGATAAGAATGTTATTTGTACTATATCTCTTATCCGACTCCTATCTAAACTCACCTCCTCACTCCATATTATTGATATCATTCGATTAGCTTAAGAAAGACAATGTAAATAATATTCTTTCGAATAAAAAACTAAGAAGTACTATCCAACTTAATCCTCCATAATAACGTCAAAATACTATATACGGCCTAATTTTATACTTGATTCCTTAAACGGTCTAATTCAGTGTATCAAACACAACATGAAGGCGTTAACTATAACCTTACCTTGATATAGTAAGCCTTCTTAACATCCGCAGCCGAAGCATCAACTCCGACTCCCAAGATGTCATAATATTCCGTTTCCTTTACCATGATTTATCAGTCACAGAGTCACAATATACAAAGATTACACCGTCTCTACAAACCTTCAACCTCCAAATGAGGAGAAAAAGTGAAAACCACATCAAGATAAATCCAGAATTCATAACACAAAAAATTATCAAATAAACAACTACAGATCTTAATATGGAAAAATTTAGCACAAGAAAAATATAAACAAGACTACAGAAATTTAAGTCCCACTTTTTTTGGAGAAATCAAAATTTAAAATAAAATAAATATAATAACAGATCAGAGCTGAAACAGCACAGAACTCAATCATGCAACCTACAAATGACTAATGAGCCAAAAACAAATGGGGGAAGTGGCAAAATCGCTTTAATAAAGACAAGGAGAAAAAAATGAAGCCCACAAAATAGGATCATCAAAAATAAATTAAATAAATCAAACCTGAATCCTACGCAACCTAAATTAATTATTCTCTGGCTCTCGAGTTCCTTTGCTTAGTATTTTGCAAATTCTTGATTTTATCTGTTTCCTATCTTTACTATATGAAACATTTTGCACCTGACACCGTGATGCTGACTTGGAATATGAACTTAACCACGTGTATACTACCGACAAGAAAAATAACCCATGATTAAAATTTAGATAGATTTTAACAATATTTAATTTTAATAACGTATTTTATAAATTTCACAATTTTTTAATCATATATATCATTAAATCTTATCAAAATATATAACTTTAATTTTAAGACCCATCAATAATGAGTTAAAAATACTGTGTGAGGATTTTCATTTTTAAATATTTTCAAGAGCAAATTATGATATCTCACCTAAATATATGACAAGATTTAAGGGAATTATGTTACACTTTTTAATCAGTTACGCTACATTTTAGTTTACATAAAAAAAAAATTTAATCTTTACTTATTATTGTAATTATATTTCAACTTTATTATAATTTTATTCTCAACTTTCAATTAATTAGTACATGATGTCTGTTTTTCTAAATATTTTGTTAATGCAGTTTGAAATGAGAGAAAAATAGTGTCGAACATTTTTATTTGTTGCATATTTTGCTTATTCAAAAATGCGATGGACAAATAAGATTTTTTAGGCCCTCTTAATGGATTTTCTCAGATAAAAATCGTCACGAAGATAGTAATATGCTAAGAATGAAAATATGAGGATAAGAATGCGATGAAACAATTTTAGAATGCAAATATTTTCATAAAGAAGGGTTGAGGACCTTTAGTGGAATTAAAATATGGTGCAATATCAATGTAACAACCCAAATACAAAGGCAATTCCCAGGGTTTCAAAAATTATAGCAACACCTCTTGAAGTTTACTTTTGAGTAACAAATCCCTTCTTTAACTATGGCTAGTTATATTCCCACCTTTTTTTTTTTTTAAATTTATATCACATTTTAATTGAATGAAGGTACTCAATTTTCACTCATTTTGTACTTAGATCCTCAACTGTTTGTCTGGTTATTATTCATTACCTACAATTAAATTCGCACAACTTGTAGCTTTGATTTGTCAAAATATTCTACTATCATGTATTAAAATATTTGTATTTGCTATTTATTTTGCTTAATTAAAGATACAACAGGCAAATAAACATTTTTACACTATCTTACAGAATATAATGGATGAAAACATCATTACAAATAGCATGTGCAAATTAACGGAATGTAGAAAATAAGTATGTGATAATTAAAAAAAAAAGTTGTTATAATCGTGAAAATGAAAAAAGATTAAGACGTCCGTTTATTGCAATTAAAAATATATTTAACAAAATTGTAGTGTGAATATATTTACCTTTAATTATTTTTAAGGCATTTTTTAATGTTATTCAAGCACCTAAAATACCTTTTGAAGGTTAGTTATATTTTAAAGCTTTTTTTTCCTTTTAGATTTACTTTTTAGCTTTAATTTTTTTGAACTTTGAGACTATAAGAGCCAACTTGGGAGTTTTTTTCACTGATTTTGACTGATTTTTTATAGCACTTTTATGAGGGTTGGAAAAATCGTTGTTTGCTAGTTTTTTTGGCATCAATTTTGAATGATTAAAAAATTACCAAAAATCGATATAATGTAATTTTGACCAATTTTCTCAAATCTCAAATCAATGATTTTTTACCGCTTCTCATATTCTCTTCTAATTTTACCCTCTATAAAATAATTATTTTGAACCAACATATATTGTTCAAAATTAAATTGTAAATAAAAATATATTAACTAAAAAAAATTTATAAGCAAAAAATTTACATTATAAATTTAAAAAGTACTTATAAGTAAAATATTTTTTAAAAAAAAAGTATAAGAAAAATCACTTTTATGTAAAAAAGAAATATTTGTTTATAAAATAAAAATACTACTAATAAGACAAAAAATATTTATAAAATATAAAAATTTGCTTATAAGTAAAAAAAAATCTTAAAAATTATTTAGAAGTACGAAAGAAACTTATAATTATAAATTTTACTCATAAGTAAAAAATACTAACTTAATATTTTAATTTATTTAACTTTAGGTTAAATATTAACTTATATATTAGAAAAATTACATAGATAAAACATCACTTTTGAGTAAAAAATTATATATGTGTGTGTGTGTGTGTGTTTTGTACACAGAGACCCTTTTTTTATTCTTTTAAAAAACTTTTAGAATCTGTGAATAATAAACTTCCAAACATATGTTTGAATTGTTTTAAAACTTGTTATTAAAATCATTCAAAATCGATTCGTTCATAAACACTTAAAATCATTGCTTTTAAAACTGCTCATAATCGGTACCTCGAAACTCCCAAGCAGGCTCTAAAGTGTAGTAACTTGTATCGGCAATTTTATAGCTCTAATTACATCGATTGATTATTAATTATCTTTTCGTCCACTTTACATTTTAATTTTTTGACAACTTATTTCGTCCATGTATGATTTTGCTAAAAATCAAATTTTTAATAGGTTTGGATAAAATTTGTGGTAAAAAGGTTGATAAAAATTGTGAATTTCATGAATTGTGTGATTAAAATTATTTATTGATTTAAATTTTTATTAACTTCTTTTATCTAAACCAAAAGGAGCTTCATATTATAAAACTTAGCATAAGTTCGGTTTAGTTAAAAAATTATACTTTTATAGTGTTCTTTAAAAGTTTATAAAAGTTGTATATTCTATAAAATGTTTGATTAAAAATGAATTTGATGAAAATGAGTTTTCAAAAATTTGTAAATTTGACAAAAAAAAAAACAAATATTTAGGGTGATTATATCGTTATCATAGTTATTTTTTGTTCCACCAGTTGTTAATTACACTGCAGGTTTTCAAAATCTATTCATTGTCACACTTATGTCATCAATCTTTTTTAGTCTCATTTTTACCTTCAATTAATTATTAGCATATTTTTTGTCCAATAAATCCATTAAAGCATATAAAAAGGCTTATTTTTTATTCTATTTTTCAATAAAAAAATATATAAAACTTAGTAAAATATTTTATTTTTATTTCAAAGTACAATACATAATATATGGACAAAAATAATTATCAGGGACAAAATATGCCAATTAATAAAAGATTTAAAGTATTGGCTTAATCAAACTCCTTAATTTTTACTATGAATTTTCAACAATTGCATATTTTCACAATGGCCTTTTGAGTGTTAAAAGACAAATATGCTCTTAAACTAGAGCAATTATTGTTATTTTAAATGAATTGGGGCTTAATTTTGTGTATATATATGGTTTGTTAGGTGCATCTCGAAGAAAAACGATGAAATTGGACAAAAGAAGCAGAAAATTGGCTAGTGGAATTAATTCAAAGTTTGGGAACTAAATCGCAAAGTGCTAATAGTTGATTCAGAGTTAGTATCGATAATTGGAGAGAGGTTAAAATCAATTTAGATGGATTGGAAGATGATGGATCAAGAAAATATAAAAAAATGGACCAGAATGACTAAATAATGAATTTCAAAGACCTTACTACAACAAATAAAACTTTATTATAAGTTGCCAATTCTCTCACGCATGCACGGGCCTAAATTCGATTTATCGAGAACAAAACAAATAAGCGACGAACGCAAGCATTTTCTGGGCCAGAACTGTCCAACTTCCTAGTTTGATCCAAATTCTTATGAAGGTCAAATTCAACCTATTATTTAACCTACTGAGGGGGCGCCAAGAATGATGGACAACATATCAAGACCCTATTTTTTCACAACAAGAAGGAGGCTACCGTGGGATTCAAAGACAATTAACATAAGAGATTGAAGATTCAAAGTCCGGGTTGAAGATTAATAAAGAAGAAATTAACTTTTTAACTTTCCAATCATTGTTTTCTATTTCGGGTGATTTTTTCCAAATTTTTTTGTGTAATTTACATGCGAGGCTAATTCTTCTCATGTATTGGATGAAGATGAAACCTATTATTTTTATTTTTAATTTGAAACAAGTACTTAATTCAATTCTTGCTTTTCTTGATTGATCTTACATGCGTAATTTTATTATTTGATTGTTTGATCACTCAATTAAATATATAGTTGCTTGTTGTAATGTTAGAAAGCTCACAATATATCTAGAACATTGCTTGATTAACATATATGCAATAAATATTATGAATAATATTTATCATGTGCAATCTTTGAGATAGTCGTGAAATTGAATGCATTTTATTCATTCGAATTCAGATTAGGAAATAGATTCGGGTTGTGATTAGAATAGTTTTAATTTGTCTTGAAAAAGAGAATTATAATAAAATTATCGATTATCAAGAATGCATGAATGATACTAGTTACGTAATTGAGAATTGAAATAAATAATAGAACGTAATTAAGAATTGAAATAAATAATAGAATTTTTCTGCTTGTACAGAAAAATTCATACAAAAACAATACTGATACTGACATGGGGGTGGGCCACATGTGAATTAAATATTGTTAAAAAAAGAGTACCTATTTGTGTGTATTCTGTATGCTTTTTGTGTGTGTTTTTCCTATACACATAGACATTTTCTAAATAATAATAAGTGGATTCGTAATTCAATACTCTCATTCCATATAAATACAAAAATCGAATTTTACAAGTTTTCCTAGATTAATCTAGAATAATTATCAATCACAAATCTCTTTTGTTGGCTCACTTTGAATCTGATTAAAAACTAATACACTTGATTGAATTTTATTCCTCGTGAGACGATACACGTACTCATCACGTATTACTTGTCAACGATTCCGTACGTTTGCGAGTTTCATACGAACAATATGCATATTGCAGGTATAGGCTTTGACCACTTTAGAATATCCTTTAAAAAATGTAGTAGCCATTCTGTTTCTTTTCCACATTTATCCAGTACGACAAATTCATATTCTATTGTGGATATGGCTATAACAGTCTGTTTCGAGGATTTTCAAGACACAACTGCACATTCTAGTGTGAACACATATCCACTAGTAGATATTGAGTCTTTTATGTTTGATATCCAATTTGCATCGTTGTATCCTTCTAGGTGGATATCTTATATAGTGCAGTCCATAGTTACGAAGAAGTCTTAAGTACTTCAGTGCTCTTACAATTGCCTTCCGATGGTCAGTTTCAGGATTACTCATATACCTATTTAGCTTACGTACTGCATATGATATGTTAGGTCTTGTACAACTCATTAAGTGCATTAGACTACCAGTCACTCTAGAGTACACTATTTGAGAAATACTTTCTCCTTTATTATTGGATAGATGTAAAAGCTCTAGCAACACAAGTGTCATTTTTAATAATTTTTTTAATAATATTTTCAACGTAATATGACTGATTTAAGACAAGTCTATCTAATGTTCTAGAGATCTTTATTCATAAGATAAGATTTCATGTTAAATCTTAAATTCAACATTAGTAGATTTGACCGTCCTATCATTACTACCAACAATGAGCATATCATCAACGTATAGACACTATATAACATATCCATTCTCAGTGTCTTTATTATATTTATCGCATTTGTTGATTTTAAATCCAAGTAGCACTGTTAAGTTTTTCATGCCATTATTTTGGTGTTTATTTTAAACCATACAAATATTTCACCAGTTTACATACTTTATTTCTTTGTCTAGGTGCAAAAAACTCTCAGGTTATTTCATGTAGATTTCTTCATCCAAATCTTCATTTAGAAGGACTGTTTTCACATTTATTTGATGTACTTTAAGATTGTGCATGGCGACAATTACTAGTATCATCCTTATGAAATTTATTCTCATCACATGATAATATGTATCAAAGTAGTCTAGACTTTCTCATTGTCTATAACCTTTAATTACAGTCCCCACATTGTATTTATCAATTGATCCATCTGTTTTCATCATTCTCTTTAAAATCCACTTGGATCCTAAAGGTTTACACCCAAAGGGAAGATCCACTAACTCCTAAGTGTGATTTTGAAATATGGAATCAATTTTGTTCTTAATAGCCTCTTTTTACAAAGGTCCTTCAATAGAGCTTATTGTCTATTTAAAAGTTCGAAATTCGCTTTCTAACAGATAGGTCGAAAAATTTGGATCAAAAGATTTTCTGTCCTTGCTCTTTTACTACGTCTAGGTTTATCTTGAACCTCTTCATTTTCTTTGTGCACTTGGTCTGACTATTTTCACTAATAATCTCAAATGTTCCTTTTGACAAATTTGGTCATTCGTTAGACTTACAAGGAAATACATGTTCAAAGAATGATGCATTTCTTGATTCTATTATCGTGTTCTTATGTATATCTGAAATTTTAGACTTATACACAAGGAATCGATATGCACAATTATTATGTACATAGTCGATGAAAATGCAGTCAACTATTTTTGGAACAATTTTCACCTTCTTAGGTGTATGTACAATCACTTTACTAAGACATCCCCACATTCATAAGCATATATAGGAATGCTTCCTTTCTTTTCATAATTCATATGGAGTCTTGTCTTCCTTTTTTCAGGGCACCTTATTTAAAATATAATTTTCTGTCAGAACAGCTTCTCCTCACATGTTATGAGGCAATCCAGAACTTAATAACATTGCATTCATCATCTCTTTCAAGGTACGAATTTTCATTGAAGAACACCATTTGACTGAGGGAAATAAGGTATCGTGGTTTCATAGACTCTACCATTTTGGGCATAGAACTCACCAAACGGTAATTTATACTCATCACCTCGATCACTTCTTAGCACCTTAATTTTCTTGTTAAGTTGATTCTCAACTTCACTTTTATAGAGAATAAATTTCTCTATAGTTCCGTCCTTACATTTAAGTAAATACACATTGATGCTACCAAAAATCGATGTTGATTTCCGAGCTTGAGAATTGAGGACAATTACGAACAAAATCTCGACACCTAATACAAAGGCATCAATGTGTTCCCTCGTCGTCCCTCCGATGATTAAGTTAGCGGAAAGGGAAAATATAAGCATAAAACTATAAATTAAATGAAAAAACATACTTGAATAATAAATTAGAACAAACAGCCCTCTCTTGATAGGATTGTGATACTAGAAGTCTTATCTATTTAAAAGATGTAAAGGACTTGAGTATGAGTTGTAAGTTAGTTAAAATTCAATCTTATTAGAGTTGGTTAAGTTTAAATAAAAAAAGTAAAGTCCTACTAGAGTAAAGAGACCAAGGTAAATATTCGAGGTAACGTGGAATCGTCATGTGCAGCATTTAAGCCTGACGAGGACACCTGGAGAAAACTTCCAAGATGACTGGAAATAACCTCTGGCATTGTTGTTCGGGGTTAAATAAAAAAATGACATATCATTGGCTCCCGTGCATCCATGTTCAGGACTCAGAGATGTTACCTGGATGCTCGAGGCTCAAAGATGAGATGTAGATTGCTCGGGTCGAGTGTTGATTTCTTGAGGCCGAGTAAATGATGTGTTGATAGGACCCTAAGTACATAGATCTTAGAAAGAAAGCTTCGGGCTTAGAAGAGTGATCATTTTACTTGATGATTTTAAAGACTACTTTTTGCTTGAATGTATGAAGTTTTTGCAATGATGCTTGCACGGGGCAAGACTTTGAGGTGCTTGCTCGTGGGCAAGGCTTTGAAGTGTTTGCTCATAAGCAAGACTTTGAGTGCTTGTACGGGGCAAGGCTGGCAAGGCTTTGAGTGCTTGCGTGTGGGCAAGACTTTAAGTTACTTGCTCGTAGGCAAGGCTTCTGATAATAAGAAATTCACAAGCTAAGAGAAGCCTCCAATAAAAAAACAACAAGCAAGGGCTCCGCCTTCATTAATGAGAAAATCATAAGCTAAGGCTTGCCTTCAATAAGAAAACGACGAATTAAGGCCCGCCTTGAATAATAAGACAAGCTAAGACTAGCCTCCAATTAAAAAAAAAACAACAAGCAAGGGCTTCGCCTTCATTAATGAGAAAACCATAAGCTAAGGCTTGCCTTTAATAAGAAAACGACGAATTAAGGTCCGCCTTCAATAATAAGAAGCCACAAGCTAAGGCTTGCCTTCGAGCCTTCAATAATAAGATCATGAACTAGTCCCGACATGCGAGGACTTACGAGCCCACCGGCCTTGAACAATTGGGATAATCAATGGTGCATTTGAACAAGAGAAATCCAATATGTGCATTCTGCTAAATTCATGGTGCGGAGCACTGGATATTTCCAATATATGATGATAATTTATTTCCAGTAATTAAATCAAGCTCAATTATCATTCCTTTTTACAATTATATGCAGACGTTTCATCTCCAATACAATTTCATGCCATATCATGAACTCAAAGATATCTGTCTGAAAAATATCATAAACAAATTTTCATTCTCACTTAATTAAGAAAATTATTGAAAAATATATTATCAAATTAATAAATAAATAAATCACAAAGTAAAATAGTCAAAGGCACACTACCAAAATGCATCAAGATGCCCGAACTGCTTTTAGGCGTGGAAGGAATTGCCTAGATTGTGATATATAACTTCGTAAATATATGGACAAACAAAACTTGTTGTATATCTTTACCTTTTATTTTATTTTTTTTGCTGCTAACTTTTTCATCTTTTGGTAGAACAAACTACCCCGAAAAATTATAATTTCTAATGACATGGTTAACGTATCATTTCCCACAGACGGCGCCAATGATGTTACCAAAAATCATACCCGTTGATTTTCGAGCTTGAGGATGATCACGAACAAAATCTCTTGACATCTGAAACAAAGGCGTCGAGGTGTGCTCTCGTCGCTCATCCGATGATTAAGTTAGCGGAAAGGGAAAATATAAGCGTAAAACTATAAATTAAATGTAAAAACATATTTGAATAATAAATTAGAACATATATA
>CAIGRN010014401.1:0-27060 GCA_903798345.1 Fraxinus anomala
AAATTGCAAGTATATATATATTTTATTAAAAGCTCGTTTGATCAATCAAGATAAGATATTTTTGTACAGTGGTTCGTTTTCTTATGTTTTTATATTAAGTAATTTATGCATGAATTGTCAGTCGACTTTCGAAATCTTTATTAAGAAATGAGAGATCCTATGAGAATTTAAGGTGACTGAAGATGAGTGTGTCGTTTGGTCACCGAAATACTCCATAAGAGAAGAGTGATATGAAATGTTTATTTTATTGTATATAACTGTGTATGGATACTGTACGTTTCTTACTAGTTATTTTTAAATACTCACTCTTACAAAATTTTACAGATTAATTCGGATCGATGGGAACGGTGGCGGGATGGTAATGCGACTGCCAAGAGGAATCGAAGAGATAAAATAATAAGTTTTTTTATTTTTTTTTCTTCAAATTATTAGTTAATTTAATTTGTTCAAAGACAATTATTTAATTTGTGATTATGTTATTTTCTTAACGATACAATTTTCATGTTTAGTTTAAATTTACAGATATTTCAGTTATATTTTTTTATTAAAGAATATTATTTTATCGTTTTGCAAAAATTGAATTTTTGAAAACCCTCCAGTGTTTGTGAAATTTGGAACATTACAGAATTTGGTTTAGAGAAAGAAATGAAATTAAGTATGGAAGTGACTTTTGTGTCAATTTCAACCAAATATTCGAACTTGATTCAATAGTCAAATTATGAATATAAATAGATTAACTTATTATACTCATCAAGTAGATCGTCGTGATATATTTGAAATCTCAAAACAAATTCTAGATGAATGAGAAATTATGGTCCAAAGTTGAATAGAAAAAAGAATATACAAGCTAGAAAAATAGCTAACTCGCCTATCGCTCGAACGAGCTCGAGCGATAATATAGTGACATGCTAGCGAGAAAAGCTTTGATAAAAAGGTGTCACTGTCGCTCAAACGAGAGGTCAAGGACAAACTAGCGACAGCAAATGCTGCGACTTTTAGCAAATGTTACTAAGTTCGGGACACGGTATTTCACTCACAAAATTTTCTCATCTATATAATGGACCATTTGGACGTTCATTATGCATCACATATCATTTGCATTGAGCATTACATCAAAAAATTTTGCAAAATACTCTCCAAAATTCATTCCAAAACTATTTTTGTATAGAGAGAAAATTTCGTTCCAAGTTCGTTGTTGCTTGTGGTTTAAAGTGCTTCTACCACAAGTTGTATCCGCTGTATCTTGGGAGGCAAGTGTCAAAGTCCGTTAGCACAATTGCGGGGCAATATTGTCTTAAGAAGAGAGTGTTTTCACTTGCCTCGAATTTCGTTTTCCCTTTTATTTTCTTCTTCTTACTTTCTTTATTTATTTAGCTTAATTGTGCTCCTATGAATTAAATTTGAATATTTTCTTTTTGGCCTGCCAAATTTGGAGAGTCAAACTCACTCTCTAAATTAAAATATTAATTTAAAAAATCTCTTAAAGTATAATTTTAAATGTTGACTCTTTAAAATAGAGAGCATCTCATGTTTACAGAGTCTATTGGAGATGCTCTTATAGCATTTTATCATCACAAAAATTTTGAATTATAGAAGTTTAGTTTTGAGCTCAACAAATTGGTATCAAATATTATTTTTACATCATCTATAAAGTATTTTAGAATAACGTGCAATGCACGTTTAATTTTGACTAGTTTAATGAAATGAGTGACAACGAGATCTAAACTCGCATAATCTTTATCAATTTTGATATCATATTAAACCGTTTGATCTAAAAACAGAGTCAACTCTAAGATTTGGATTATGTCAAAATTTATATACGTTTTCTATAGAGAGTTGAAAAAAAAAATTCAATTGTCGGGCATGGCCAAGATCTCATAATGTGATGGGCGGTGTGTACAAGGCTCAGGAATGAATTCACCGTCGTATGATTGACCGGCAATTATTAGTGATTTCGACTTCATTTAGGCAAGTTGCAGCCTGCAATCCTAATTGAGGACGGGTTTTTGGGGTTAGCTCACTCTCGTGAGGTCACAACCTTTTGTCCCGTCCATTGTAGCAAGCGTGTCGCCCAGATGTATGAATCTACATAGCAACATGGGACAATAAATTGTTGCTTTTGCGAAACTTTTGTTATTAAACGTTGCAAACATGAAGAGAGCTCGATGTTTAAAACATGAACTATTAAAGGTGACGAATTGATTGATTTATGAAAATAATAATACTAATAATAATAATAATAATAATAATAATTTATATTTTACATTTATTTTATTTTCAAATTGTTCGATTAATTTCAAACCGTCTTGCAACGGTTTGACTTGGTTCAAAATTGTTTCGTTAAAAGTTCCACGTCACACCAAATAGACTGTTTAAATGACAATTTTGGCTAAACTAGGGTTTATCCCTTGTCCATCTGCTCCACTAATCTACTCCATGGCAAAATTGGTCAAGAATTGATTTTAAAAAACTAGGGTTTTCTCAGGATTGAGGGGGTAAAAGTGCATAAACCCCGAAATTTGAAGAGGCAAAGTGGATAAACTACGCAATTTAGTACTTCAATTCATTTGTAATTGAACACCAGCAAAGATGAGCGCACTGCCGCCGCAAACGGCGCCGTACCACCAGCCCGCCACCCTTGAAGAAGTCCGCACCCTTTGGATTGGCGATTTGCCTTATTGGGCCGACGAGTCATACCTCCACAGCTGGTTCTCCAACACCGGCGAGGTAATTACTTATCTGTACATACAATTCCAGTAATATATGCTTTGGGAATTTATTTTTAATGTATGGCATGTTTGTATAATGAAATAAGCGAATAAATTCGGACATGGGGTTTTGAATAATATTATACGTATTTGTTGAAATTTTTAAGGTTTCTGTTCTTTGTTACACATTCTGTAACAATTATCTGCAATGTTAATTCAGTATCCAATTATTTGATATGGTTGGTTAAAACTTCAATTCCGTAGCTATTGTTTCAGAACCCTGCCGATAAATGTACTAATTTTTTAATTTCCTGGCCAAATGTTCTTCTTGTTATGTTCTGAAATATTCTACCTGCTGATCCTTATGTTTAAAGGTTCATGGATGACATCACAAGTTCTTTACTGCTGTCAAATTGTAAATTTTCTCTTGGTTTGATTTTCATGAATTAAAATTTCTGAAGTTTGAGGAATGAAAAGATTATAGATGCTAACTATTGGTTGTGTAGCTGTTAATGGGTTAGAATTGAATGATTTAAAAGGTCACTATGTCTAATACAGGTAATTTCTATTAAAGTAATTCGGAATAAAATCACAGGCCAACCCGAGGGTTATGGGTTCGTGGAGTTTACTTCGCATCAAGTAGCTGAAAGGGTTCTACAGTCCTACAATGGAACACAAATTCCCGGGACTGAGCTAACTTTTCGATTGAATTGGGCATCATTTGGGATAGGAGAAAAGCGTATTGATACTGGACCAGAGCACTCTATTTTTGTTGGGGATCTAGCACCTGACGTCACAGATTATTTGTTGCAAGAGACTTTTCGAACCCATTATTCCTCAGTAAGGGGGGCCAAGGTAGTGACTGATCCAAACACGGGCCGCTCCAAGGGATATGGGTTTGTTAAGTTCGCCGATGAAAACGAAAGGAACCGAGCTATGACTGAGATGAATGGTGTATATTGCTCAACTAGGCCAATGCGCATTAGTGCAGCGACTCCTAAGAAAACAGCAACTGGTGTTCAACAGCCTTATGCTGCACCTAAAGGTGTAGGAATTATTTATTTATTATTTATTTTTTTTTTTCATGTGTATTCATTACTCTCTAGCAGGTCACGAAGTCTGAGAATACATATCTTCTTGAGATTTTTTTTTTTCTCTTTTCTAATTTGGAGGTGAAATCAGAAATGTGTATACATATTGCTATAAAACAACATTAGGGCCGTCTCCAAATCCTTGTTTCTCAATGGCTGCTGATGTTTGCTCATTTTATGGTTTGCATAACGGAAGGTGCATCTAGAACACTACACAATCCTTCGAGGAAGATGCTTTATAATGCCCTTCAAATGTGGCAGTGGTGATACCTGGTGTACACATGATACACCTTTATTGAGCCACAAAAAACAATCTCTGAAGTTTACATTTCATTTAAAATTTAATTCACTCTAGTTCAAAATCATAGTGACTTCACATTAGAAATTTAGCAGCCATTTCAAATTTTCTTGTTTGGTTCATTTTATTTTCATGTTTAGATCACTTTATTTTCTTGTTTTGGCAGCAATATATCCAGCTCCAGTTTATACTCCACCGGTTCAGACAGTTCCAGTCGATAATGATATAAATAACACTACTGTAAGTTAAACACTGATATCTGTAGTTCCATTTCCATTTATGTCTTCCTGCCTAATTTCCTTGCTCAATTGCAGGTTTTTATCGCTAATCTGGACCCTAATGTCACAGAAGAAGAACTGAAACAGATATTTTTGCAATTTGGGGAGATCATTTCTATCAAAATTCCGGCAACCAAGGGTTGTGGCTTTGTGCAGTTTGCCACCAGGTATGTTTTGTCATATAAAACACTTATTTCAATTGCTGAATGATCTAAAACAAATTAAAAGTATCTATATGTACTTTCAATCATCTCTGACACTTCATCAATTGGTAACCAATTTGCTGCTGATGCTCATCTTCATAGGACATCCGCAGAAGAATCAATCCAGAGGATGCAAGGTACTGTGATTGGTCAACAAGTAGTTCACCTTTCTTGGGGAAGGAATCCAGCGGCAAAACAGGTCAATTTCTCACTGAAACTATTATGTCAATTAATTCCTCACCATGTTTGGCTGAGCTAAAATATTTACTTTTAATTGAATTAAGTAAGTTATAATATAAATTTTTCTAATAAGTGAAAAATGTTACCTTTTTGACAGCTAAGGGTTACTTCTTAAATATGCAACCTTTTTTTTTACTCAAAATAATAACAAAGTAACTTGTCCAAACATATTTGGAATCAAAAAGTTACTTGCACTTGCTTCTAATTTTAGCTGTATATTTTAAGGAGGAGGTTGGTAGCTACTGCTTTCTTTTCCTTTCTTGTTGATATAATGCTATTTTAAAAAAGTATTAACACCGAAAACCCAATTAAGCTCACAAAATCAACATATATTTAAATCAGAATATGAAAACGAAGTTGATATCACATAAAACACAATTTTTTGCTAGTTTTGATGTCCTGGAATTGAAATTGGCACATTTTTCATTGACAAATTATAATTTCATGCTGCAGGATGTATCTGGCATCTGGGGTCAATCAGCAGATCCAACGAGTCAGTGGAGTGCTTATTATGCTTATGGACAAGGATACGATGCCTATGCATATGGAGCTACTCAGGATCCTTCAGCATATGCATATGGTGCATATGCTGGTTACTTACAGTACCCTCAACAGGTAAGATTATCTTCACTCTCGTTTTAATTTTTGTCCTCTCTTATCTTCAATTTATTACACATTCGTTTTTATAATTAAATAGATGGCTCTCATTTGGAGTAAGTAATAGGGCGGTCCAGTATTATTGTTAATTTTAACGTGCAGTATTATCTTTGATGAAGCAGCAAAACTGTGACTAGTAACTTCAACTACTACAATACTGGGGCCTGTATATCTTTCTTTAAACCTTTTTTAGCTGTAACTTTAGAAGTCTTCTCTATCACTGGGATGCTTATTATTGGAAGAGTTAAGTACCAAATCAATGCTATCATCCTTGCAATTTAGCCGTTATATTGGAAATGTTTATCAACTATTTCCATTTCAATGCCAGGTGTGTTAGAAGTTGGGAATCTAGTTGAAATGTTTATCCATTAAAACTAGATAAGTGCTGTAAGCCATTGGTTTTTATCCATTTATATTATATTTTCGTTCTTTTATAGGCTGAAGGTGCTCAGGACGTGGCAGCTATGTCGGGCGTTGCTCCAGCTATGGAACACAGAGAGGAAATCTACGATCCTATGGCTATGCCAGACGTTGACAAGTAAGCCTCTTACACAGGATATTAAGTAGAACATGTCTGGCTTAGCTTATAAAATTTTATTTAATAAGTAAAGAAGTAAATTTCTTCTTTTTTTGGATCAAAATTAAGAAGAAAGTCACTTCCAAATAAATAAATTTATTTGCTTAGTAGTAAGAAAAAGGTAACTTAACTAGATATGTTATAAGTAACTTTAGTCAGCCAAACATGATAATTGTGGTTAAATAGTAGTAACATATAATGGTTTGGAAAGATCTTTTTGCTGAAAACAATCACACCATCAACTCTCAGGTTGAATGCTGCCTATCTTGCTGTTCATGGAAGGGCTATTTTGGGACGGCCTTTGTGGCAGAGAACCTCATCGCTGTCATAGAAATTTTATTCTGGTAGTCGAAAGGTAATGCATCTGTTTTTGGAGTCTGTTGTGGCCTGCCAGTTGTAAGCAAGAAAACTATAGTACCGAGTATAAATCTTGATTTGGCATTATGTATACCTATACTGTTACCTTCAGATGTTACCCTTTGCTTTTCGCCATTTATATTTCGAAATATTTTCCTAAATTTGTTGGACATTGAAGTCATCAATATTATTGTTAGTATTTCATCTGGATGCTGATTTTTGTCATCCTATTTGCATTTTCAGTTTGTGTGCATTAAAAAAAAGGGGGGTTCATCATTTAAGTAGAAATTCTATTCTAACTAGCAAATAGGCATAGTAAAAAAAAACTCGTTTAACCCGATACTTGTGGACCGCACCCTGAATGAGGTGGGATTACTCGATCAACTGGGTAAACAAGGTGGGGGTCATTGCCTCGAACAGGTACGAGAAATATAATTTTTCTCCCATTTAAAGTTAATTTCAAATTTAAGTTTTTTATTAAACAAAAATTAAAAATTTATCATCATTTTTAGAAAGAATATAAGTTCATAACATATTGAAAAAAATATATATATATTTACTAACTACAGATATAAAAAAATGAAATAAATAAAAAAGAAAAAGAAAAAATAATCTGGGCTATAAATAGGGTAGGGAACTTGTCTTGTCCCACCCCGATCCCTTCTCGTCTCGTTTTAATCAGGTATGGGTACGAGGTAAATTGACAAAAATATTCAACAAGATGGGTGGAAATGATCGACCCATTTTATATCGGCCCTGTTGCCATCTCCAACAAACTTTTGAGGTGGGGCCTACATAAATGGTCTGTCTTGACTTTGGTGCTAAGCCCAGTGAAGTCCACAATGTGCCGTGGACCAATCCAACCATAGAGTCAGGACTTCCGAGGCCCGGTCCAGATTTAAGGGCCCACGGCCCGTATGAGTCTGTTTTCACCCAAGTGTAGTCACTCTTCATTATCTTCTTGTCCATCCAAAGATCATAATGTATTGTCAACCAATCCAACTCTACAGTGCTCGGTCCGTATTAAGAGGCCTAAGACCCATTTGAATCGGTTTATGCAGGTCTCTATTTGAAACGAGATATCTTTGGCAAAAGGCCAAAGCCCATATACTCGGATGGTTTCGAGACACGGGCTATCTCAAAATGGAGCTGCGCCGGGTATATATTCATGCTGTTTGTCTCTATATATATTTGGAAAATAAGGGTGTTCATAATTGACATATGGAAAACTCATATTGCCCGCAGGCGCCCTCCCAATAGGAGCCTTCATGTATCTCTTATGGATACCCTTATGTATCGTGCTTTGTACCATAGCACAACCCTATATATTTTATATATCTTGGGTCAAATATGTGCAAGAGTACATTTCAGCTGATAGCTGAAGCTTTGAGGCCAACAATTAATCATGCAAGCTTATGCTTAAATCACAATACATGCTGTTTCATGTTGTTTCTTGCATACTTTTTTTTAGTCATAAGCAAAGACCAAATTGTTTGATAACAAATTAAACTATGATAACTTTACAAGTGATTACTCAGTTGTGTTCCATATTTTTGGGAAGTTCAGGAAAATGACTGGCGTCTGCTGCCAGCTTTCTACGTTCCAAATTAGTAACTATGCACATCCAATTTCCGAAAAAGAAAATTTTCAGTTGCGTCGAACTTTCCATTTTGAAAATGGTGCTTGCGGGGCAAGGCAAGCCGGCCGGTCTCAAGTCTTAGTTATGTTCCTCCTTACTTTATGGCTGGTTCGGTTTGGTTCGATTCGGTTCGATTCGGTTTTGCTTAAATTCGATTAAGTTTTGGTATTAAAATCATAAATCAGTTGGATTCGATCTAGTTTTTGGTCCTAATACTCAAAATCAAAAAAGGTTTAACCTGAATTATTATTTATATATATAGTAATTGGAGTAAATTTTAGTATTTTGTTAAATTTGAGAAATGCAAATGATTTGCATAGTCGTAAATCATTTTATTGAAGAGATTATGGATAATTTAAATACTTGCAAATTTTATAGATTAAATAATCATTGGCACTTCAATTTCGCCGTGCTCGAATCTGGACCATGTCCATCCCTAAATACAAGATTTTGATATAAAGTGAAAGATGTATGAGTTTTTTTTTTTTTTTTATATATATATATAAATATATAAAGTATGGTACCATTAATTCTACTTTTTCAAAAAAATCATGATACTAATGTGTACTTGGTTTTTAACTAACTTTCTAATCCATCTTAAAAATTGTTAATTTATTATATTCCCATTCATTAAAATAAAATTATACTTTTTAAAAAGATTTTGGACTTTGGTTGCAATTATTTCTTTATTTTTTCTCTCTCTCTTTCTTTCTTCTTTCTTTTCTTTTTGTTTATTTAAAAGAAAATGGTAAATTCACCACTTCACAAGACTTTAATGTAAGAAATGGACGGCTTTCATAACATTTGCTTGATTTAAAGGTGAATACGTCAAATTAAAATGATATGGACAATTTACGCAAAACGGAGAAATAATAAAGACATTTTATGCCAATTATCCTTCCAATTTTTCCCCTTTTGATATATTATTTTGTGACCCTATAAATCCTTCGTACGGCATTCATATTTTTACAATCCGTGCACTATTTATAAAGTGTATAGACTTTATCATCTTGTTTTCTTTACCCATTTTAGAAAATTTCGATCACGCTTTTTCATAAATTAATGCATTCCTTTTCTCTTTTTTAACTAAAAGTGTCAATCTTCTGGCCCCGTTTTATCATGAAGATAGGATGATTTCGATGCCCATAAAATGCTTCAAATATGCATCATAATCATATTATTTCATCACGTACTTACTTTCCTTTCTTCATATACACGTGTGGACGCATGACAAATACAAACTAGAGTGAGAAGAGGGAGAGAGAAGAAGATATTTACAATTGAAGCAAACATTTTGGCTTGGTTACACATAATAATGTTATTATTGTCTTTCTACGTGGAACTTGATTAGAGTCGTAGAAGATGTGCAAGCAAAAGTTGTACATCAACTAGGTATTAGTATGTTATAGAATTTATAAGAGAATTCGATTATTATCGCTTGAACTTATTGATTATTGACATATAAAAAATATTTTAAATAAACAATGAGTAAAATTAATAAATGTTTCTTGAAAAATGCAAAAATAAAAAGCCAAAACTGATAGTATTAGAGTTTATAAAAAAATTTATTATCTAAATTTTAAAATACTCGCATGAATAGAGTCTTCTGGAAATGCTCCCAGAATCATATTACAATCTTAGCTTATATGGATGCGCAAGATGGATTTCCTAACGTATTTGAAAATTTTGAATGAACGTGTTTGAGAATTTAGTTAATTACAATGGTTAGAAATTCGGTGATGATAAACCCTCGAGGCGATAACCAGGGCTCACCTCAGTACGTCGTTTTCATGGTTGAGAAAATAGGAACATGGAAGGTCGTTCTTCGAAGGAAGGGGAGTCATGATAGTCTTCATGACTCGGGGATGGTCCTAAGCTACTCTAGTAATTAGGTTAGCATTTTGGGACGGAACATAGAGGTCCAATAACAATAATAATAGATGGAACAACTAACAAATTAATATCATCACTTATCTTCCTTGGTTCCATTTAAAGTAACTAAAGGGAACAAATTTTGTTCATAAAAGTGCAATTTTAGTTACGCTTTAGAGAATTCCAATTTTGGTGGTTCAACTTTCCACTTCAACAGTTCACTGTCGCTTGTTGATTCTTCTCATTTTCATAATTTATTTCATCAATGTACCTCAAGCTCGGGATTTATCCTTTAAAAAAAAAAAAAATCGATAGAACTCGAATTCGATAAACTAACAAAGATTCGTAAAAAGATCTGTCTTTCCCGTCTACGCTATTAAATCTATCAAACATGTTCCCTTGGTGTTGAAGAATAAGCAAAATAGTAAAACACAAGATATCGAGTCAAACACGAGACGACCACCTATCTCTCTCCAAACCGTTGCCACAAGACAAATCAACCACCAACTCCAACCCTACTCATTCCCCATTTCTAAGCAACAAAACCCACAATGATTTCCACTCAAATTACTTTCTCTCTCTTCTGCAACTTTTCTTTTTGAACTTCTTTAAACTGTCTTGTCTTCTTATATATTCCTCACTCTTTTACATCAAAACAGTTGAAAGAAAAACAACCCTCAAGAAAAAAACACTCTATAGAATGAGAAAACCAGATAGTTTTGGGAGGAGTGGCTGCGCCGCCATTAATGCGGCTGCGAAGCTCAGAAAAGGGTTGTGGTCGCCGGATGAAGATGAGAAGCTGATGAATTATATGGTGAGAAATGGGCAGGGGTGTTGGAGTGATGTTGCGAGGAATGCAGGGCTGCAGCGTTGCGGAAAGAGCTGCCGCCTAAGGTGGATCAACTACTTGCGGCCGGATCTTAAAAGAGGCGCGTTTTCGGCCCAGGAAGAAGAGCTTATTATTCATCTCCATTCACTTCTTGGCAATAGGTACTCTCTCTCTCTCTCTCTCTCTAAAAATTGTTATTTAAATGCAAAAATATGTATGTATGTATGTTAGAGGGTAAAATCTTATGCCTCTTACGTATAAAAACGTTAATTAACGTGTTTGAGTTGTTAAATCTTTTAAAACGAAATTCCAATATGATATCAAAGTTTCCAGATTGTTCTTAACCAACCATCTCCTGTTTTGAATTCCATTCTAAAAAAAATGTATTTTCTCTCATATTTTTAATCAAATATTTTTCAATAAAATAATATTACACGTAAATTCAAATTTTTTTCCTTATTTTTAACCACACATTCTTAAAAAAAAAAATTATTATTTTAAAATATATTTTTAATTGAGCCCAAACAAGGAATTGAAAAGGTCATTTTGTTTTTAATTCTTGACTTACATGTATGTTAATTATGTGTTTATGCATACGTATAATGTGGTTGAAATATGATTGATTGATTGCTTCATTTTTGGGTGGTCATTTTCCAAGTTGTAATCCAATTCCATATGTGACAATCAACTTATATTAGTTAAAAGCATTAAAGAGTGAACCAAATAGCAAAATTAAGTGTATATATATCGTATTTTCAAATATACGAACTGTATCATTATTCGACTATATACGTCTAACATGTATAGAGATAAATGCAACGTATTCATTTATATTCGTATCTTCAAACACACAATCTTACCCCTAATTCATTTATTTTGTATTACATATTTACTGGTAAATCTTATAGAAAAGCAGGAAACTGAGAGATATATTTACGGGTTCTTGAAAACTAAGTTTTCATGCAATGCATGCAATAAAAATTAAAATCATACCTAGTACATATGATAAGTGAATAATTACTGATAATTTATCGGTTTATTAACTAATTAATTTTTTCTCTGATTAAAATTAGGTGGTCTCAAATTGCAGCACGTTTGCCGGGACGTACTGATAATGAAATTAAAAATTTTTGGAATTCTACGATAAAGAAGAGGCTCAAGAAAATTTCTTCATCATCATCGAGATCAACAAATACAAGTGATTCATCAATGGATCAACCAAGAGATGGCGTTAATGGAGGGCTCATATCAAATCAAGAACCCAGCATGATGGGGGTGTACATGCACCCATCGTCTTCTTCTACATGGCAGTTGCCAAATATCGCCTTAAATCCCATGAATCTTGATCCTATCCTTGATCAGCAGCCGACAGGCATTGTCGGGTCGTACTTTGATGTACAACCTTGCAATGCACAAGGTGGGATGTTTGGTGGGAACAATGACTTTGACGGGCATTTTATGGTTCCACCATTAGAAAATATAAACACTGAACTGTGTGGCAAAATGGGAAATTTTGTTGAAAAGAGTAATGCTAACGTCATGAATAATATGAATAGTATAACCAACTATAATCAATGCAATAATAATAATAAAGATAACATAAGCAACAAATTAGTTGAAAATAATGTGAAAATTGAGGGTTTGTGTTGGGAAGGAGATGAACTTAGAACGGCTATGGGAGAATGGGATTTAGAGGAGTTGATGAAAGATGTTTCTTCATTTCCTTTTCTTGACTTTCAAGTATAGTAAATAAGTATGTTCGACTAGACAGTATTGAACATGTCAGCATACGGATATTTCATAGTTATCTCGTCTTTGCAGTACAGAATACCGAACATGTGTGTAGGGTTTATATCACAGTCGAGTACCTTTTGCCGGATGCAAATTTCGACCAAAAGAAACTTTAGAAATTAGTTAGGTGAGGTGAAAGGATGAGAAATAAAAGTGCCAAACATGGCTAATGTAACTCTTTGTATAGATGTATGCATACATAGATTTTCATGATGTTTGTAATTTAGTCATTTTCAGTCATTCCAAAGTGTTTGTAATAACATCCATAATATAGAGATTAGTTAGAGACTATCATTAATAATAACATGGGACGCATACCCCCATGCCACCCAACCACTCCATTAAATGAATCGGTCGACGAAGAATCATTGAAGATGAAAACATGTCAAAAGAGATTTCTTACGTTAATCTTGTTTTGGCAACATCTTTTTTCCACCATGAAAACATTACATATAAGACCATTTGATGAAAAATGAATTTTAACTTGGCCATGATGATAAAATGTTGTCTCCTACCCTACCCTTCTCTCACCACCACCCCCCTCAAAAATGTACCTTTTTCACTGATTTTCATGACTGTGATCATGCATTTCTTGAAAAAGTATGCAAATATTATTGTTTCTTCTAATGGGGTTTAATCTCTTAGGTGATATGTCCATTTGGAACAATAATCTTTGAAGAAAGAGTAGAGAGTCAGCTTACTCTCATTGTAAATTTGGACTTTTTAATTTGATTGTTACTTAACTAGACTTAATGGGATAGTGGTATGATTACTTGATTTTTTTATTTTTTTTCACTTTTTGTTCCCATTTCTAAAGATAGCACAATTAATTTTATATGTAAACTTTATGCACAAGAAAATTATGGTCATGGTGATAGATGAAATTTAATCTTTTATTTAACAATTAAAATTTTTAGATGATGTTATTTAAGTTGATATCAGAATGCATATCTTTAAATTCAATATTAAACCACGTTGAGTTTAATTATACTATTCACTTATCTCTATTGTGAAAGTTTTTACTTCCTCAATAACCATGGCATTATCCTTTAACTAAGTGGTTTGGTTCAATTAGATATTTAACCGCCCTCGTGTTACAGCCCCAAGATCACGAAGAGCCGATATCAATGATCGATGCGAACTTTTGGAGAAGATTAGCATGTTATCCCCAAAGTAACCTCTTTTCGTTGAGAGCAATTATAGTAAATTAAACTTGCGGCAATTAGTGAACGTAAAACTTGCACCGACAGAGATTTGTGTGTTTGCACATGTACTTCTATTCATGTTTCGTTTGTTATCACTTTCGAGTTTCAAATTAAGTTTATTCTATACTATTCAAGTCTCACCATAGTCTCTTATGGGAAAAACTCATGTACCTATACACTAGTGAAAATGTTCGACATAAAATAAGCCGTAAGTAAACACACTTTTGCATTATTTGTTCAAGAAATTTAAAATCATCTCATTTCCCTTCCATAAATCTACAACTTTTTCAACCGTTTATGCTTTTAAATAAAATATATTTATGCACACGCATGATGCGATAAGTTTATGAACAAAAGATAACCCAATACTAGAAGTTCAAACAAGAAGACAAAATGGAAAAATAAAGCAAATGCTTCCTTAAATCATTTCATCTCAAGATTTTTATCATGCTAATAACTAACATTTGACTTTCTTATGTGATTTTAATTATTTTGGAAGTCTTTTTCTTTCACATTAATATGACAAATAAATAAGTTATAATTGATTGCGAAATTTTAGCACGTAAATGAAGTCATAATGTTTTTGGTTTGAATTAATGCTAATTAACTTTTGTTATATTACTCATATAGAGACTATATTCTCACTCCAATAAATCCTTTCACTGAATGATTCTTTGACTTTATAGAGAAAAATTTGAATTAATAGAAGAAGCCAAAACATGGCTGCTTATGTAAAAGACACGCATATAAACATGGTGAACAGGGGTTTTTTCTCGAGTGGTGCTAAATCACCACTCTATATATATATGTGGCATATAGATAGCATTAAACGAGAAGTCCAATTATGTGATCTTAATAAAATTATTTAATTGGACCTGCCGTGTGCTGTCACATAGAATGTTTCAAATTACAAATTGCCACATGTCACGTGGGATGAATATCGATAGTCTTTATTACGAATAGCATTACTCTAACACTAACGTTGTTATATAACATTACTCTTTTTTTCTCTATAATGTTGTCCTATATTGTTCCTATATAAAGTCAATAGGAATAGAACAATAAATTCATTGCTTAATCCCGATTGTGGTATGAGCGAATAAAGAAAATCAATAGAGTTATCTAACCTATTGTGTTGTAGCGCATTATCGAGTAACTAACAAAATATGTAATAGATTATCATCTGATTATATTGTTTGGAGAAATAAAGGGGGCTCGCTTTCGTAAGAGTCATCCTATCCAACTTTCAGACATTAAGATACGTTTCAAGCGTGGATGATTATCAATAATGAACTTGCAAAATGATCTATTTATCATAAAGAGATTCATCGTTTCATATTCAATTTCACAAAATTGTCACTTTGTGGGAATTAGAAGACTTGATGTGTAAATGTTTTTCCATAGTGGAAAAAATTATCTTGATTGTCTATTTTTATATTTAACATGGGTTTCAAATAGTAGTATTATCTAATTCTTGTTTACTATTTAAAAAAATTATTTTTTCAATTATCGGTTCAACCCAATTTCGATCACCCTTCACCCTTTCATTTTCTAGGATCGATGCCCGATCCATTTGTAAAACACTGGATAAAACATCTTATTGTCCATGTTTTATTAGAAATTTTATTGAAAGCCTCCAAAAAATTGCTAAAACAATACTATTGAGAACAATATGTTCTCAATTTTGTTTAGAGAATACAATTTTACATGTGGCAACAATGGTTTCTCAATGCAATGTATCTACAATTGCTCCACCACGGTGCACGAAGATGTGACTTAAAGTACATGTGTGGCTTAAACTATTTTGTTATAAAACATCTTAAATCCTATGCAACCCCTATCTCTCCCGAGCCCACGTCGAAGGTCTCCCAGCTCTCTCTCTCTCTCTCTCTCTCTCTCTCTCTCTCTCTAGGGATAGAGTCAAGTTCGTTACGATCAGCAAACAAAAATCCAATTAGCTAAATGTTCGATTTGTATGTTGAGACACCTTTATTTCTCCAAAATCTTTTATCATGGAGACCACCTTTGACCTGGGCTGGGAAGAGAGATGAAAAATGACATCCATTTGCTGTCAAATTGTTATTTGTTCTCTTGAAATGAAAAGTGGACAAATTTTGTTCTCGATAAAATAATGAATAACTTATTGATGTTAAAATACCATATATTAGTGCAATATATGCACTATTGTATCTTGCTAATAATTTAAAGTTCGGGACGGATTAATTAATTATGATGATGTAGGGTATTTTTCGATACACATAAAGCTCATAACCAATTTGACTATTTACATATTATTATTATTATGACGATTCATGTGGTTGAAATGTTCACAAAAGCATTATCTACTGTAACACTTAAGAAGTTAATGAACAAAATCAAATCTCAAGGGATGTTATCATGAAGGGTTTGTACTCTTCCTTACCATGATTTTGTCTAAAAAGATTTTTTTAACAAGATTTTTAATGAGACAACTTTCATATGTCATTAAAAATTATAATGTTATCCTTCTTACTTTATTAAGGTTTTTCTCACAAAGTTTTTTTTTTTTTCTAAAAAGGTTTTAACTAGACATTCTTTGTTAATTAATGTTAATAACCGACAATATATTTATTCTTAACATAATACTCTTGTATGTTACAAAAGAGCAACAAGAAGATCTTTTTTAAAGGTTAAACCCCAACCTTGAGAGTCTCCCACCGCCCTGCCCCTAGAGTATTGTGGAGGTGGTAAATCGCGGGATGTGCCTCAGCAGGCCAGGGTACAAGAGTTACCATACTGGTGCCCACAAAGAGTCCAATTCCAAACCTTATTAGAGGCAGAAATCGAACCCTCACACTCCGGCTGCCAGCTCAGCAAAACAAGAAGATCTTTTTTCATCAAACCATCATGTTGGCTACAATCACCAATTATTCATAAATATCTTATATGAAGGTAGTGAACATATTTATTTCGTCAGTATTTTAACAATGAAGATGCTGATACCAAGATATAAATTGCTCGATACGTGTATTTTCATTAATTGTAATCAAGATGAGTAGATATACACTTTTTCTTTCGTTCAAGTTTCTTTCATTGAATTTGTTGACAAGGTTTTAACTAGGCGATATTTTATTACTCTAAATAATTTGTACTTTTTTTTTTTTTTCATTCGTTTGGTATTTTTATCCCATCGAATTTTTGTCAACAATATTTTTATGAGATAATTATTATGCAAATAATCATCAAACTGGATCGTTGTAACTATAAGATAAATATTGTGATTATGTAGTTTTATCAACATGCATAGATAAGTCTCATCTAATTTAGAGAGTATATCATTTTAATTTTAACTTTTATTTTGAANATTTTTATCCCATCGAATTTTTGTCAAACAAAACTTTTAACGAGAAAATATTATAAATTAAATATTGTTTGTGAATTATAATGGTATCCGTACAACTCAAATGACACCGTATGAGTAGCATTATTCCTATGTGGATTGAATTATCAATAAAATATTCATAAATTTTGACTCTTTATTATCTGATCTTATTCTTGCTTTCTGTTAGTTTTATATAATAGTTTAAAATTAAAGTACATATTGCTTACATTGTCAATCATCAATGATACTAGGCGTACTGGTAGAGTTTCCTTATTTTTTACAAGCTTCCACTTGACGATTTTTCATTGACCCTTGGCGAAAAACACAAAAGGCACCATATATATATATATTGGTATGAATTGAAATCTAAATTTTAATTTAAATCAAAATTAAAAATTAATTTTAATAACATATTTCATGAAATCCGTAACTGTTTAACTTTTATCAAAATTTACTGAAAATTTTATTTTAATCTCCACCAAATAGGAGCAAAATCACAATATATTTGAATTTTTCCTCTCCTTTTTAACAAAATCTTAACATTTCTAATTTTTTAAAATTTGTATATAATTTCTCTACAAATTATCGTATAATGTGTTTGAACTCATTGTATCCAATTTGACTTATATTTAATGAATTGTATTTATTTGATTAATTATTAGTATTGAATATTAGTTATATCTTTTTCCTTTCGATTACTTAAATTGATTATTTTAATTAATTATTTGTATCAAATACACAATAAATTCTTTAAACATAAATATGCATTTTCTCATGATGAGCAAAATCAAATTGATTAAAATGATGAGAAAAATATTANTTTTTCCTTTCGATTACTTGAATTAATTGTTTGTATCAAATACATTATAAGTTTTTTACACATAAATATGAATTTTCTTGTGATAAACAAAATATTAATAAAATGACTCTTCGAAATCAAATTGATGAAAATAATTAGCAAAATCTTAATGAAGAATTTTTTTTTTTTAAATGCAAGTCTACATTGTCTCGAGTTAAGTATGAATCATTCAAAAATTAAAAATAAAGTATTCGATTTGTATATGATTTAATTGTGCCCCTAACTCAAAATGTCCGTGTCCGCAAACAATTTCCCTATAAGAATATTGTCTAAGATTATGCAACAAACATGTCATTTAACGTGCATGGGCTTGGAACTAATTCATCGCACTATGGGAGTCGAACTAAAAATAAGAAATTCCAGGTTAATTTTGAATAAGTTAAAATTTTTGTTTTCAAATATATGTAAGTTATTTTTTACTTTTAATTAGGAAAAATTATTTGGCTCCGAGGTTAATTTTTTGAGAAGTAATTTTGAACTATAAAAAATGTATAAAATGATTTTTCTTCAGAGGACATGGAAAAAAGTTATTTGTACTTTTTGTCAAAATGATTAACTTCGCTTACGGAGAGTAAAATAACTGACATCTACATGTCACTACATTATCCAAATCCCCGCCAAATGATAACGATTTTCCGACAAGATGGAAGCCCCCATATCCTTAAACCTCAAAAATCTTCAATTTTCACGAAAACAAAGAGCAACCCACGACTGGGATTCAATTATCAAACACCAGGCCAAGCTCAGAAACGACAATGCGATTCTCACGACATATACCCACATGGAATCTTTAAGCATTTTACCGAACACAGTAACGTTGCCTCTCATTCTCAAGGCTTGTGGGAATTTAAATGCCATTGAAACCGGCAAGAAGATACACAATGATGTTATGAATACAGGTTTGATTACTGATGTGCGTGTTGGGACAAGTCTTGTTGATTTTTATTGTAAATGTGGGAGTTTGGATGAAGCGAAATACGTGTTTTATGAAATGCGTGAGAGAGATGTAGTGGCCTGGAATGCGATGATTTCTGGGTCTGTGGAGTGTATGGAATTTGAGGAGGCTGTGTTTTTGGTTATGGAGATGCAAAGAGACGGGTTGAGACCGAATGCAAGGACTATGGTGTCATTGCTCGTGGCCATGGGGGAACTCATGGACTTGGGGCTTGGGAAGGAGATACATGGGTATTGTTTGAGAAATGGATTTTTGGAGTTGAATGCTCATGTGGGAACTTCTTTGATTGGGTTTTACTTGAAATTTGATGTGAGGACGGCGTATGATGTTTTTGAATCGATGAATTTGAGGAATGTGGTGAGTTGGAATGCAATGATTAATGGGTATGTTGATACAGGGTATTACTTTGAGGCATTGGATCTTTTTGTTCAAATGTTGATGAATGGGATGAGATGTGATTTGGTGACCATCCTCAGTGCTATACAGGCCATTGCAGAATATGGGTGTGTTAAATTGGGTATGCAAGTCCATCAACTGGCAATCAAATGTGATTTTAACAGAGATTTGTATATAATAAATGCATTGATAAATATGTATAGTCAGATTGGATGTATGGAATTTGCGCGTGCTCTATTTCGATCCGTTTCTACTGGAGATGTTGCTTTGTGGAACTCTATGATGTCTGCATATATTGAGAGAGGCGCCATTGATGAAGCTGTGGCTTTGCTAAGAGCAATGAAGTTAAAAGGCACAAGACCAGATGAAAGAACTGTTGTGATTGTACTGTCATTATGTGTTGACCTGGCTAATGGTCTGAGAAATGGTCGAAGCCTGCATGCTCATGTAGTTAAATGTGGAATGGAGAACAATGCCTGCATAAGAAATGCATTGTTAAATCTGTTTGGAGAGCTAAATTGTGTTGAGGATGCCTTGAAAATTTTTGACGAGACAAAAAATCTAGATGTGCTTTCATGGAACACGTTGATCTTGACATTGGCCCGTAATGAACTGAGGGGTAAAGCGTGGGATCTCTTCATGCAGATGAGTGAATTACATTTCATGCCGAACTCCCACACTATAGTTTCCATTCTTGCAGCTTGTAACGACGAATCATTTCTAAAACTTGGTAGATTTATCCATGGTTATGTGATAAAACACGGGATCAAAATTGACCCTCCTCTGCATACGGCACTCACAGAAATGTATATGAACTGCATTGATAAAGCAACAGCTGAGGTTTTGTTTGAGAGCTTTGGTGATAGAGACTTGATCTCATGGAATGCTATGATTGCTAGTTATGTGAAGAACAACGAGGCCGAAAAGGCTCTGTTTCTTTTCCATCGTCTGATTTTAAACAAGGAACCCAATGGTGTGACGATTATTAATGCTCTTTCATCGTGCACAAGTCTAGCTAATCTTCCCGAAGGCAAATTTTTACATGCTTATGCAACAAGGAAATCACTGGTTTCTGATTTGGCTGTGGCAAATGCTTTCATAAGTATGTATGCAAGATGTGGTTGCATGAAGTATGCTGAGAACATTTTTAAAGCCTTATCGAAGAGAAATGTAGTCTCATGGAATGCAATGATAGCCTGCTATGGCATTCATGGGAGAGGATATGATGCTATACTAGCCTTCTCAAATATGTTGGAAGAGGGCTTTATACCTGACAAGATAACGTTCATTTCTGCATTATCTGCTTGTAGCCATTCGGGTTATATAGACAAGGGCATACAGCTTTACCAATCTATGATACATGATTTTAGGATTACCCCTGAACCGGTACACTATGCTTGTGTGGTTGATCTGTTGGCACGTGGAGGTCGCTTCGAGCAAGCTTGGGAGTTCATCAATTCAATGCCTATTGCACCAATTGCATCTGCATGGAGATCTCTTCTTAGTGCTTGTCGAGTGCATTCTGAAACTAAGTATGCTCATACCCTCTTTGAGAAACTGGTTGAATTAGAACCAACAAATGCAGGTAACTATGTTTTGTTATCAAATATCTATGCAGCTGCAGGCCAATGGTCAGAAGTCGAAAAATTAAGAAAATTGCTTCGAGAAAAAAATTTAAGAAAGCCTCCAGGAAAAAGCTGGATTAGTGTTAGAAATAAGATTCACTACTTCACTGCTGGTGATAAATCGCACCCTCAATGCAACAAAATTTACCAAAAGTTGGAATTATTGTTGTCGTCTATAAAAGAACGAGGATATATTCCTGATCTTCATTGGGTTCTTCACGATGAAGAAGACGAAGAGAAATTTAAGAGGCTCTTAAGCCACAGTGAGAAGCTAGCTATTGCTTTTGGATTGATCATAAGAGATGATGCGCCAATCTTGATTACCAAGAACCTAAGGATTTGTGGTGATTGCCATGAATTTAGTAAACATGTCTCCAAATTGGTTGGAAGGGAAATAGTTTTGAGGGATGGAAGTCGTTTCCATCATTTCATTAATGGCGTCTGCTCATGCAGGGATTTTTGGTAAGACCAGCATCTCAACTCTGGAAGCACGGGACTTCAGTCCGACATTGATTGGCACGTAACAGCCCATTTGGGAGGGTTGCTTTCGCTTTTTGTAGAAGAGCTTATTGAAAAAATCACCTTGGACCAGCTTTCTTTTAAAGTGCTTTTAACCAACCAAAGCACTTCCAAAAAATTATGTATACAGAAGCGACTTTTTTCAAAGCCTTGCCAAACGAGCCCTAAAATTTGCAAGGATTCTCGATTGGCAACCTGACTAGGATGAGAAAACTGCGTACATCTTTGGAAATCTGCAGGTTTTCTAATCTGGTCTTGATTTATATTTGCACTAGTAGACACGGGATATAATTCAATGCTGGCTCAGATGGAAGGTCAGTAACGAATAACTCGGACAGATGCTACTTAACTCTTGATTTTGCTAGCTGAATTGTTTTGATTCTTCCTTTTTAGGTACAAAATTCAGCATTTAACAAACGAGATTTTGATTCAAGAAGGTGGTTTATACATTGATTCTTTTGGGGTTCACAAGTTACAAGTGTTAGAATAATTCTATTACGTGGGTTTCCATTTGATTGTGAATTTTATGGGTTAGATGTATGGTTTGCAATGATACTTTAATTAGGCTCAATATGTTAGTGGTCACTTGGGTCGTTGTACATCTTATGGGCCATATTATTATAATATGGTAATTTTAAGTATGTGGACCAGAATTATATAAACTCTAATTATGGTTAGAGTCGATAATGGGTCGACTTTATAATTTCCTATTTAATGGCTAGATCCAATTTCCTCTCCATGTCGTTTTGGATTGTCCCATTGACGGTCGATTATTTTTTAGGAGCGAGGAGAGGAAGATCTAGCCGGTAATATCCATAAACAAAAATGTCTTCCGCAAGTATGAATTTTAATCCACCAATTCAGAATACGTGATTCTTGTTCTTAGCATAATTATTAAATAATTACAACAACAAGAACATGGTATTGTCTGGATGATAATTCCTTTTCAATTGAGCACTAAATTCGTATGAAATACTTGTGTGAATAATTTCTTCACAGTTTCTTACTAAACCCGATTTTCGAGTTTTCTCATGAATCAATTAGCATTAGAGAGAGTTATTTCACACAATCATGTATCCTTCTTCATATAAAAGCCTTCACAGAACTCTTGAAGTTTTGACAATGCCGTCCGTATCTGAAATTAATATTTATGTAAAGTTTCTAGAATTTCTAGTGCTATCCTATTTATGGATCGAGTTTCTATTCAATTTTGATCAACTAAACGACACTTGATAAGATCTCCTTAGGCTACAGGAACAACAGAAACAGCGAGAAATTCAGCCAACGACCTCTGTGTTTGTGTCATCAGACGGCCATATCACAGTCTCAATGAGGCGTTCGCGCATCAACTCCAAATTTTGATCAGAGATCGTTTTGTATATTGCAGCGTGATCACATTTCTAAAGAAAAGAAGCATATAAAAACAATTACAATTAAATTCCTCGCTTCCCACTCAACTTTGACAAAGAAAATGTTTTGGGATTCTCGTACCTTTATCCATTTTCCATACAGGTTAAGGCGTGTAACCATTACTCTTTCAGCAAGCTCGTGCTTCTCCTGTGAAGATGATGAATTTCGAGTAATTTATGAGGTTTGAGTAGGGGGCGGGTTGTTAATGTAAGCATGAAACTTTCTTTACCTTTCCAAGGTCACGAAGGAAGCGCTTTCCATAACCATGCTCATTTGTTGCAACATAACTATAAGATCAGCAGTGCAATGTTAAAAAGCATGAACATTATATCGAACTTTTACATAAAAGGCAAACTATATCGTGTGCATATTATAAATCGAAGGACAAAAGGTGTACGTCGCTTGGCCTCAATTGGTAGAGTGAGAATATGGGATAACTAATAGTTCGACTGATATTTACTTACTCATAGAACCATCGGTATTGTGGAGGGTTCATCTCATAAAGCTGGTTTAAGACAGTCCTCACGGCTTTGTAAGTGAAATAGTTGAGAATTTGCTGCAAGAAAAAACAATTTTCATCAATCTACAAACTACCAATTAATAGATTGCTCAGTCAATTGAAGATTTGCCTCTAGGCCTGAGCTAGATAGAACCCCCGAGGGCATTCAACTTCAACTGCCCCTTTGGCAGAGCTTCGGCTTCGGCTTCTTGTCCTAAAATTCCTGAGGGAGCTATTACGCCAGTTGCTTCTAAACACTCTTATAGCCGGATAAAATACTTTTAGAAAATTATTTAAACGTGTTCAAAAACAACTTGTTAATCTTAGAAGTAATTTTTGCCTTTCCAAAAGCTACATGCATGTTGGGTTACTGAATATACAAAGCACTAGATTTTAACTTCCGTTTCTTCCATAATCACATCCAACATATCAAACGTGCATAAAGTATAGTTGTAATGACAACAATGATCTCGGGAACATCCAAAATCTAGTCATTATAGAGGCATTCCGCTACTAGAGGGAATTCATTATTCGGAAACAGATATGTGCAACATTTAAGTGAAGGGTTCACACTTCATCAAAGTCACAGGTTTAAATACCATATATATACACGCGCTCAAATTACCGAAACCAAAATAACAACGATCCTCTCCTCCACAAAACTTTGAGTGACTCTCAGGGCAAAATCTATGTCCATTCCCATCCAATTCGCAATTCTCGTGGATTAGAGTTCCTTTATCCTTTCCTTATTTTCTTCAACTCAGTAAGGAAGAGAATTTCTTCACTCGACTTTTTCTCTGCAATAATAGTTTCTTCAAATGTTCATTTAAGAGCAATATAAAGCAAGCATTCGTGACCTCTACCATATCTAGTTCCACAATGACCCTTTGAGTCGGCTGCATGAATCATTTTTTCATCACCTCGACCCACTAGATCCAATCTAAAGCAACTGCAGCAGGCCAAATGCTAGGGAGGTCTACCCCTGCTAGCATGTTCTAGCATATTAGTTCTACAGTGAACCTCAATTTTATCGAAACAATCACGAACCAAAAACCTCATTCTTTATAAATTTAGGGTCAGCTAGATTAATCCCTTTTCATCACCCCCAATATGTTCTGTCACTAGATCCAGTCTAAAGCAAATACAACAGGCTAAATGTTAGGTAGTTCTACCCCTGCTAGCAAATTCTACAATTTTAAATCATGTAATAAAGATAAAATGCTACTGCAATAATTCATACAGAAATTCCCAAAAATTATATAAAAGATTGAAAGATAATTGTAAATTTCTTACAGAGGTGACATCTGCAAAATTGTCTTCATACTGTCCAGCCAATTCATCCACAATCACGCTCCTCATTTTCCTCTGTTTTTTCAAATTCTTGGTGACTGAAAGAGCCTTCACTGAAGAATAATCAAGAAATGAGCTGCTCAAATCCAATGAACCTGGACGAGGCCTATGCTTTCTACCTGTTGAATTCCTAGGAAAAATCCAATCTCCCCTCCTCAAATTGCTTGAAGGCATCACATCCAAACTCAGGCATGAACAAGTATGAGAATCAACCATTGATGAACCCACAACAGAGAAAGCCCCCACCATTCTTATTTTAACACCAAATTCAGCCGAGAAATACGTTTATAAGAAAATTATGGACAACCCACTAAAGAAAAACCAAAAATACTAGCTGGGTTGTCCAAGAAAACTGGAGATTTTTGAATTTTAGACGACTGGAATTCAAGGAGACGTGTGCTTGCAGCAAAAGGGTATTCAAATTTGGAATTCCAAACGTGATTAGTGGAAAATGTTAAAGAGGAAATTTGCGAGTCATGCTACTGTAGCATATTGACATAATTCTTCAAATAATATTATACTGTTTTAAACACCATCCCCATCAAATCATCTATTGACAACTACTAAGATCATCTGTTTCCAGTGGCAAAATCCAAATTGCAATTTTGTGGGGTTTGTTGAACTGCGACCAGAATAATTTGTGAGGCCTGAATTTGTCTAACCACAAAGATTTGAACTTTTAAGCAAGGCATCTGGACGGTGGTGAACTGGATGGTTCTTCCAATTTGGTGGCTCTTTGGCCACGTATGAGAATCCTGTAGAACTGTAATGCGCGTAAAAATGTGGCACATGAGAATTTTCTGTGAATAGGGACTGCTTCTTGGCCTTTCAGGATTATTTTTGCTTGCGTGTCACTTTTTAGTTAGGCACTCCTAAAATCATCCAACATTATAGGTCGATGTGCCCACAATGATTAAACGTGCGGGTGAGATTTGGAAATTCTTTGTTGTGTGTATTATAATTTTATTTATTGTTGGAACCTTTTTTAAATGGTAGAATTGATCTCCTGTGTTCACAGTAAACATGAGTTATGTTGTCCACAGAGTCAAGAGATTAATTCTATTTTCAATGGAACCCCAAATTTTTATTAAGGTAGGGGTGGTATTAGAGCAGGTTAATCGTCACCGAATATTCTCAAATGGAAAATTAGCACGTAATGTCTTCATCATTTATTATTATTGTGAAAAACGTCTGTACTTATCTTTTTTTGACATTTTCACCCTTATTTCCACATTTCATTGTGCAAAATGTCATTTTTCATCCATTTTCTCAACGAAAATACAATTTCTTTTAAATAAAACAAAATGAAAAAAAATTAATTGCAATCATAGCTCCAATTTTTTTTAAAAAATTACAAATGAGCCCCAAATAAATTATTAAAATTGTAATTAGTACATAATGTCCCTAACTTTCACCTTTATTGCAAAAAAGTCCCAACCTTTCATTTTTTTTTTTTTTTGATATTTTCACCCTTAATTACACATTTGATTGTGCAAACCATCATTTTCATCCAATTTTTCAATAAAGAATTGTAAAATAATAAACATACCCTCATATTTATATATATTTTTAATTTCTAATTCTTTAATAATTTATTTGGGATGCGTTTGCGCTTTATATTTTTTTTAGAAATTTTTTAATTTTTTAAATAAATTTAATTGGGATTCTTTTGCACTTTTTATAAAAAAATAAATTGTTTAAATAATTTATTGGGGACTCGTTAGCACTTTTTTAAAAAAATTGGACTATGGTTGCAATTAATTCTTTAATATTTTTTTATTTAAATAGAAGGGTATATTCGTCATTTCAATAATTTTTATTGAGAAATTGGATGAAAATAGATAGAAATAATGGTTTGTGCTATCAAATGTATAATTATGAAAAATGCCAAAAAAATAAAAGGTATTAACGTTTTTTACAATAATAGTAAGGATAAGGACATTATGTGTTAATTACTCTTTTAATAATTTATTTAGGACTTATTTGCGCTTTTTAAAAAAGTTGGGACTATGTTTGCAATTATTTTTTTTCTTTTTCCTTTTGTTTTATTTAAAGGAAATGGTATTTTTGTCATTTCACAATTTTTAATTGAAAAAATTGTTAAAAATGACCTTTTGCGCAATGAAATATGAAAATAAGGTTGAAAATGTCAAAAAATAAAAAATAATGACGTTTTCCACAATAACAGTGAAATGAGGGGATGTTATGTACTAATTACCCTTTTCAAATATGTTTCAATTGTCGTTATTTTTTATAAATGTTTCCTAATTGCCTTTGAACTTTAAAGTTTTTTTAGTTGTCAATTAAAGTTACTTAAATGTTACTCCATCGATCACTATGT
>CAIGRN010014407.1:0-14149 GCA_903798345.1 Fraxinus anomala
TGATACTGGTGGGAACCAGGACAGTGCATGGAGCAGCAAAAGTAGCTGGAATTCAGGAAATGGTTCTGGAGGGAATGATGGTCAAAATGATACTGGCACTGGCAGGGGAAGAACTGGAGGTTGGAGGGGAGGCCGGGAGGGGAGAGGTGACCGGGGGGGCTTCTGGGGTAGAGGGAGATCAGATCGTGGTGGCTATGGAGGTAGAGGAATGGGCAGGGGAGGCTTTGGAGGGAGAGATAGACCTGACAGGGAAGGAGGATTTTGTGGTAGGGGAGGTGGTTATAGAGGCGGAGGGCCTAACGATTGGAATAACAGAAATGATTCTGGTGATGAAAAGACGTACGGCTGGAAAAAAAGTTCAAACAGTAATAGTGAAGGATGGAAAAGTAGCAGCAGTGGAGGCAGTTCGTTTCGGGGAGGTAGTTGGAGTTCAGGTTGGAATCAATCGAAAGGGGATGCCGATGGTGCAGGTAACACTCAAGCTGGTGGAGGATGGAACACGTCAGTGGACGCTAATATAGATTATGTTCAAAGCAGTGATGGAGGCAGTGACTGGAAAACATCAAATGCTTCCACTGGGGATGTATCTACTGGGTGGGGCCCACCATCTGGTAAGAGGGATACAGCTGGTTGGAATAACCAGTCCAATTGGAACAAGGAAACTGCTTCAGGAAACCAGAACACGTCTGGGAAATGGAAATCTGATGCTACAGATGGGGGCCCATATAAAGCATCTAACAATGTTGAAGGACCTGTCAGTTCATGGGGGTAAAGCTGCAGGAAGCTCCTGGGGAACTGCTCCTGGAGGTGAAAACTCATTTGTGAATCAGGATAAATCAGAAGCCACTGATGGCTGGAAAACTAAATAATCTAATAAAGGTGAAGGATCATCAGGTTCCGTGGACAATGAAGTGCGCGAAGGAGGGTGGTCTGCTTTCTAAAGGTTACATAGATTACGATACTTTTGCTGTTCATAAAACTGACTGTCGTCTGCTTTACCTTTTCACTCGGTAGAATTTTGGATTTCTGGTTTTGACAGTATCCCTTTGAGATAGTAAGAAATTAATCTGCTATTGTCTTACACCTTTGAAACTTGGCTTTGCATCTTCTGTATAGTACTGAATTTTCAGTCAGAAGAAATTGGCATTTGCTTTCGACATGCCAAGGTTTCTTGCTGAAGTTGTTTAATCCTTGGGGGGTGGGTACTAACTATTATGGTTATCCATGATATTCTATATAGAACAATTGCTTTCACAATATGCATAATTTAAAGAGCTGTCTTGTGTGTATAGTGCATGCACAACACCTTTGTAATTTCCTGTTGAAAACTGTCCTTGACATTTTTCTTTTCAGGCATATCATGCTGCCGACTTATCGAGTTGTGCATTTTTTAGTTGATCATCTGTGTACTGCCATCATTAGAAGTGCCATTATCTGAAGTAAGCTAGAACCAAAATTAAAAACTTTTGTTCCTTTTGAAGAATGGTCAATGATGTTAAATCTCAAATATTTACCTAACCTATCAGATTTAGGGAGTAGCATTTTCGGCGTTGAGACTAGAGAATATATTTGATCGAACCATTTGTACTCCTGTCAACTTGATTTGCTAGCCAAATTAGCTTGTAAAGAGAACCTTCTTTGTTGTCCAAGCTTCTATTATTCTCTTATCTCAAAATTTATTGGTATTACTTGCTTTTTAATCTTTTATCTCGTTTTACTGCAGGTGTAAATGCTAGGAAGTAGACTATTTTGCGCCGCCGGACATATGGCAGTTGTCGGCTTTCGTTGTTCTTTCTGTTTTATCTTTTGCATTTTGGGGCTGCAAACTTTTTATTTTGATTTGCTTTTATAAATACCTGGATAGCCTTGTTTTCCTTATGGATGTTAAATTTGGAAGAATTAATCTTCTACTTTCTCAAGTATCGGGTTTCAAGTGAATAATTCTCTATTTAGGCTTAGTATTCCAAGGACTTTCCACTGACCATCTTTTTTCATAAATGTGATTAAACCTGTCTGGTATACTGGATTGGACTTCACCGTATAAGATTAAAAAAATAAAAAAATAAATTGTAATTTTTCAATTGTATATAGTGTTCAGTGCATCAAGCATGCAGCAAATGTTTGTGAATTCTTCCTTTTGAACTCAATTGTCTGTCGATACAGAAAGTACTTTAGTGCAATGCAAATTCCTTGGGGTTAAGTTCTTCCAGAAATTTTCTGTTTCTTTTGAGATATCAGCATTCTTTTGTTTCTATGAATTTCCGGAGGTTTGGCACGTTGGGCTTGACATGTTAACCAAAAAATTAAGAACTTTGTTGATTTTGCGTACGTTTATTATACTCCATCCTACTCAAATATCGAAAAGCGAGTGCGATGAAGTTTTGACCTCGTTTGCTCAAAAGGTATACATACTTGAGATTCTGACTTTCAGCCTTACTTTATTGTATCGTGTTGGATGGCTTGGAGTGAGGGAGGCCATGCATTTGCAATGGTCATGGGTTAACTGCTTATTTAGGTCACCTAATTCGACACATTTTTGTAATTTGAGTAACATGTTGTTTGGTGTAGTTCGACTAATGTTTGAGCAAGATTAGTTATATTACGGTTTGACTCTAAGATGTAGAGGTCAAGATATATCGATATCATTGTAGTGATTGAGCAGTCTATTTGAAACTTCTAAAAATAAACTCAATATTTATTATTTCATTATGCCTACATGTGTCATATTGGATATTCGTACAATATTCTTTGAAAAAAAGAAACAATTTAAAAAAACTTTATGGGATGCACTTGGAACTATTGTGTATTATGAAAATGAGAAGTGGAAATGTGCGGAGTGATTAGATCTTTTGAAAATGCATGGAAGGGGGACCGGACAACCGGCAATTTTCACGTTTAAACTAGAAATAAGTTGACAAAAGCACGACTCTAGCGGTCATTTTCTTAAACAGCTCAAAACCGTGTTTCCGCACGAACAAAAGGAAAGTAACACTACCAAAATTCAAGATTTAGTATTTCCCTCACGGGAGCCTACGCTTTCGAAAGAAACAAAAAAGAAAATTGGTTAAAATAAAAATTCAATTAAAGTAAAAAAATTGAGGATATTTCTTTTTTGTATTATTTTTAACGAAGAGAAGAATGATATCTAGGAAAATGTATAGATATAATTGACCAACTAGAAATGTTCTATGTCGATTCATATGGTCATGTAAACCCACGGAGTTTAAATTGACATCTTCGAACCAATTTGAAGGGAGATTGAAATATTTGAATTTTAAGATTTCATTGTCTTCTTCATGATTATCTTCTAGAATTATTAGAAAATTTTAGATTTCAACACTCCATCTCTTCCTTAATTCTCTCTCAAGTGATTTACGTATGCATATGAATATATATACATACATGAAACATCATAAATAAAACGCAACATCACTAGGCCAATTATATTATTTCATTATTTGTTGTTTTTACATAATTTCTTCCCCATTTGTCATAGGTTATAGATGTCTTGTGTTGGCAAAAGATGTTTCAAAATGAGTAAATTTTGCCTCCTTGTTTGTTGGCTATACTCTATTGGGTTAAAAAGTATGGCATTATATGTGCATGCTTGGCTATGTTTGAAAAAAATAATTATAAGTAAGTTACAAAATAATCAAGTTTTTTGTTGGTCGACGTTAGGTAAGTGTATTACCTTATTTTTAAAATATATAATTTTTTACTCATAAGTAAGAAAATAAGTAATCCATCCAACATGTTTAGTTAAAAAAAAAACCCAATAAGTATGTTTGAACAACTCTATTTTTTTTTCTTTTAACTACAAAAGTTACTTATTTTGAAAAAATTCTTACCTTATTATCAAATAAGTAACACGTTAATTATTATTTTAAAAATAATTATATTAATCTACATATTTACTTATAATAATTAGTAAAAGTAATATTCATAAGCTTAGCAAAAATTTCTATAGCACATAATAGAAATGGTAATGATAACTGATGTTTGGTAACAAAAAGTCCAAAGATAAATCACTAACTAAAATTAGTGGCTAAAAAAGATGCCAATTATGGTGCTTGCAAATTGCAATCTTAGGTTTCTTAAAACTCAATTTATCTATGTTGGCTTAGTGGGACATAAATCCTCTATGTATATTTATTTTTAATCATTCTTATCTATTACACTTGTGCAATAATTATTGTAATTTGAAATTCGATTAAGACCTTGAAGAGACTCAGATTCTGATTTGAAATCTTATTTATTAAAAGTTCACGAATCAAATTTGGACGAAGAAAATAATTTGTTATTATGTTTTTCGTCGCTTACAATTTTAGATAATTTTTAAACTTACAAATCTAAAGGTAAAATGAGAAACATTTCTTTCTTTACATTTACTTGGCGATTTGAACCATATAAATGAGGGTGAATTTTTTTTCTTCTAGAATCAGCCAGCCAAACTAGTCGGTTCGATTTGATTCTAAATATAATTCAACTGTATTGCATTGATATGAATAAGAATCAAACATTTCTAGTCGAGTTCTCGGTTTATCTTATTAGAATTGAAAACCAAATTTCCAATAAATTTAGTAATTTTTTAAAGTATAAAAAACTTTGAATTAGAATTACTCAATTCTAGCATGATTCAATCAATAATACATAAGATCCATTTGTACCACACATATCCCTAAATATAATGTTTGGTCCACATTTTACTGTATACTAAGATTGTTACGGAGATTATATTGTCTCACTCTTCTAGACATAACTTGTCCATGTCTAGTAAAATTTCATATATTTTAATTCAACAAAGAACCTTAAAATAAAAAAATAAAAACAAAAGGGTGTCGGGACCCCACACGCAAACGCGTGGTGGAGCAGTTTCCTTGAACAGTTCTTTGAATTGGTCGAAATCTAAGCCGTTAAATCTTTTTTCTCTTTAATTCTCACTTTGTTCTCCAAAAGGTTCTCATGAGGACCCCACAATTAATCTCCTCTAATATCATTTTCCCTCCATCCTCTACTGGGAAGATGTGTGGGCTTTTGGATAAGATTTGTCATAATAAATTGAATTTTTTAATTTTTTTTTATCAAATTCATTTTCGACCACAACTTTTATTAATTTTTCGACTATATATTTTATTAACTTTTATCAAAATATACTAAAAATCTATTTTTTTAGCAAAACTAAATACGGGGTTAGTATAGTTCAATTTACATTATTAAACATGCCATCAACGCGAGACTAATTATTTTGGTAAATATTTTTAATTACACGAGTAATTTTGATTCTTGAAAATGATTATCTAGTTCAAATCGTACCTTAAAATTCCACATCTTGTGGTTTGAATGCTTGTTTTACAATTTGTATTACGACACTTAATTATACATGTACGGTTATTTTTATAATGAAAATAGATATGATATCTAATCATACTAATCTCTTGGCTTATGAAATTTTCTCTCTAGTTTAGGGTTTTATTTGGAGGTTAGAAATTGTGATGCACGTTGATCTCTCTCAGATTAGTTGAGCGAGCGTTCAAATTTCATGGCTATCCATTTATGAAAACTTTACACATCATATTTTTACTAAGAAGAAAAAATAATATTCCAACTTGCATTTGAGAAGTGCATTAAAAGTAAAATATGAATAATAAATAAGTTATTTTCTTAGATGAAACAATCTTACAATTAAATAAAGATTCCTCCAAACAGGGAATTAGCAACTAAGCTTGACATTGAAAAACGACAAAAATGCTTTAAAGTAACGAGTTCATACTTCAGAGTTTAGGTACTAATTCCCCGTTTGGACAAATGAAATATACTTAATACCTTTTCTTTTTTATGTGAGTCAAAAAAGGAAAAAACAAGAGCATGTACACTCACAGGTAAAGTCATAAAATCTAATGTGTGTAATCATTTCATCCTTAATAATCTTATCTTTTTTAATCTGACCATCATACGTTTAGCTGTATTCATATTTGTACCATACAAACCTTAAAAACTTTTAATATCTTACAAATTAAGATTGTCTTATTATCATGTTCCCTTGCAAATAAGTGTTCTTTATTCTATTATTATTTTAGTAATATTTATACCATACAAACCCTATTAAATTTTTTAATATATTATTATAGTCATAGTGGATTCTTTATTTTATGACTTTTTCTATATAGTAATATTATTATTATTTCAATAGTAGTTGTATGTCGTTTGTTGTATTAGAAGATTTTGATATGTTATGCGACTTACATCCAACATGTTTTTTCCAACCAATAAAGTTGAAAATTTTGAAGGTCTGAACTAAGGACAAATAACTGGTCCAAAATACAAATCTAATCATATCTAAAATAATTCAACATTTGCAAACTAACCTTTTTTGGATAGATTTCAAACCTCACGTTTAGTGAACACTATAAATTTGAAATTAATGGCCAAAAAATTGATTTTTGCTTTTAAAATTAAAAGTCCAACTTGTATGAAAAAACACCGACGATGGTGATAATTCAAGAATAATGTCGTAAAAATGGAACAGACCCTAGAACCTCAAAAACTTTGCCAATATTCATTTACGATTGAATGTATCAATCTTGATACAAGATCGATTGACTTGTGCTCTTCTCACATATTGTTGTGTTAGCAAATTGCTCGATTCAATAAATCATGCAAGGAAAGATTGACAAAATTTCTTGCTTGGATGAACTGAAAAATTGTATTCATTCCGTACTTTACACGAGTTTAGTGTAAATGAATTGTGTACATCATTTAAATGAGCTTGTTCCAAATAACCACATGTTTGGTTAGTAGATATTGATGATAGTTGATGAAATATAAAGTTGAAAAGTTGATAAAATCTTGAATCCCATGAAATATGTAATTAAGATGAGTTTAAGAAAAAAATGAGTTTCAGGGCCAAACTAGGACTAAATATACTGGCATCATGAACCCTACTAAGGGCAACACCATACGTTAGAAAAGAGTTGTTGACGTCAAAAGTCCACTAACAGTCATGGACACTTTCCGAATTCTAGAATTAGTGACTTCGTCCCAAGGACCTGGAAGGCAATGAATGTCTAAGACAATGTCAGAATTATCTAACAAAAGCCCTCTGATTCTCAAGTCAACATACACTTTAAATATTATCATAATATAAATATTTGCATTAATAAAGTTAACGTGCCCAACTCATTACTATAAAATTGACTCACAACACGAAGTTGACATTTCACCTTATACATAGCAGATCTCAATTGCATCTCAATTGCAACTAGGCAATATAAGACATGCTAATAGTCACCTCAACCCTAGGTTTGGAAGTACTAAACACTCTTTGTTTCCACATCATTAGAGAAATAAACCTAACACATCCTAAATAAACCACTTCTAGTACAATAATAAACTTTATAGGCCTAATTCATCACTCTAAATTTCGCTTATAATGTGAGATTTACCTTCAACGTAATGCACATCTTACGTACACTTGGGGGCAATGTGAGACATGCTAACCCTCACTCAGTGCAAATGCTAAATCACTAGGCACTCCCCAAGGACATGGCTAGAGAAATAAACTTGACCCATTCCTTTTCATACTTGCTTAGATACTATGAAAAAGTTTATGACTAAATTATCACGATAAAATTGGTTTATAGTGTGAGGTTTCCTTTACTTTATACATTGCACTTCTCAATTGTACCCAAACAATAAGAGACATGTTAAAACTAGCTAGATGCACAATAAATAATGAACTATTGTAAATTTTATTGAGACTTGGAATATCATTTTAAAAGGTCAATTTCGTTAAGAAGAGTAGCTCAAGTCTATATGTTGGTCTATATTTTGATAATTACTCGATATGAAATTTATTCATTAACATATTCTCGCAAGATGATGGTTCGTTTGAGCGCATCAATCTTGAAATTCGTATGTTCATTATTTAATCTTAATCGGATCAAATTACTTGTTGGAGCTTAATGGACTTTGATACTATATTAAGACTCTGATTCCATCTTAAAATATCATCTTTTTTAAGAGAGTAACACAAATTATGCTTACATTGAATAAGTTATTGTACCTCATATTTTGTGCGTATTCTTTATAAATTCGTAGATTTATTATCATAAAATAATTACATGCAAATTTTTAATGAACAGAAAGTTACAATGCAAAGATTAAAATATTTATCATCTCCCATAAATTAAATTCACCTGTTACCATTAGAAGCATGATATTAAAAATACAATTATGCTATTTGTACATAAATGATGGTCTAGAAGCAGTGCCAAAAGATAAGTTGGGGGGAAATGATTTGATAAAAAAATTATCTCTATTTCAAATCGTCCAATAATAGAGTGTCATGTGACATTATGTAAATTTCGATGTACATGAAGGAAGGTCCTTAAACATATATGGATGAGCCGAATTTCTATACACAACAGGCGGTTACAGATGACCCATCACAGCCTCCAACTTTCCCTCTATGGATTCACATTCTCAACATCCTTCACAGTAAAAGGGTCCTCGTGTACTAAGAATCTATTAGTATAAAGTTAACCGCTAGCCGCACCTGCCCTTTTCATGCTTTTGGCCTTTCCTCTGTCTCTCTCCAACCATATATGACCAAAAAAGTAAAAGATAAAAAAGCAAACTGCCCACTTGAAAACCACTTATAAGAAGTGTAACAACCTCATAAAACATATTCTTTCTTTATGTGACAACATTTTGTCCTAAATTAGACAAAAACTTAACCATATGGAAGATCAGTGCAGTCCTCTTAGCTGGGCTTACTACTATCAAGAAGATGTAAGTTTGTTCTTTTCAAGAACCTTCACTTTCTTTCATATTTTCGTATTTTCTTCTTTTAAGTATAAAGATTCAGACTAAGTGTTACGCTTGTGGTTACCGTACTAAATGGGGAAAAAAGGTTTCGTGTAGGTGACTGAAAATTATTGGGAATTATGCTTAGTTTGAAGTAGTTTTTGATTTTTTGGGTTTTTATTAAGATATGTACTCTATAATTATAATGTGCCATTTGATTATCAAGAACTTGAATTTTCTTTATATTTTTGTGTTTTTTTTTTTAGGGGTAGCAAAAAGTTTTACCCACATTGTGACAAAAAGGGTTTAGTGTAATTTACTGGAAATTAAAGCTTAGTTTGTGGTTGTTTAATAATTGTCCTTGGTATTTTTTAGTTTGTAATGTGCATTGTGCTACTTGATTTAGGGAATTGAGGACTTGAAGCATTCTCTCTTGTACTCAACTTTGGAGCTACAGACAGCTATCCTCTCAGCACAAGAAGAACTTTCAAGAAAAGATGATGAAATTCTCCACCTCAAAAATCTCTTATCAAAGATTATGAGAGAAAGGGATGAATTCGAAGCAAAATGCCAAACACTCATGTTGGAAAATCAGCTTATTTTCCAACAAGTAGAAATGCAAAAAAAGTCCCCTAAACAGCAATTAGAATCTGCACCTTCAAGTGGTGTCAACAGCAATGAAGAAGAGAACAACATTGGGCTTCCCTCCTCAGATTGTGATGAAAACAACTTTGCACCATCACCATTGCCGGAAACATTTTCCGACGTCCTATCGCCGGAGAAAATCGTGCCGAAGAAGCCATTACCAGAAAAAGGCAAGTTCTTGCAAGCAGTAATGGAAGCTGGACCCCTTCTTCAAACTCTTCTGCTGGCTGGACCCCTACCCCAGTGGCAGCACCCACCCCCCCAACTTAACTCTATCGACATTCCACCAGTCACCATTTCTTCTCCAGGAAATAGTACTGGATTATTCAGTAACAAGAGGGCTCTGATGAACAGAGAAATAGGACAAGATTTTTCACCCAAGTTTCAAAAAGTTGTTCACCAAAATCATCATTGACCAAACATAATTATTTAGCAAGCATAATCCATCCTTTTCATGCTGTTAAGCATGAAAGTGATGTCCATTATGTTACTAGTTAAAGTTTGTATATTAATGGGTTGTCTTAGAAACTAAGGATCTTTAACTAATCTTAGATGAGAGAGTGAGTATCTAGTGGGCTCAATAAAGCCCCTTTAGCTTTTGTTTTGGAGACTTGATCAATTTTCCACTATTATTGGCTTGTTCGGTAACGTAGATTGTACCGATGGACGGGATTAAAACAAAAATACTGTCCAATTCTGCGTACTAAATACGCCTTATATTTATTTACTTTCCCTTAAGAGTATCAATGGGGGCTTGAAATTCTCCAATTGGTGGGGAAATTGGGAATTTTATTTGAATGCATACATTAGTGTATCTCGGTAGATTTTGTTGTTGTAAACCTTGAGTCATCATTTGGAAGATGATTTATTTTAATAGAATTAAAGTTGTGCTTCATATATTATTTTCTTGCTTTCACGCCATGATATTTTTTTAAAGAATATAAACATGAGTAATTATTAGCAATGGTGGTCCGCAACTTACTATCCATATTGCATTTTTGTTTCCGAGCTAAATCGAGCCCTTCCGACATTTTAATTTGGATGAAAATTTTGATTTGTTTGGTGACACGGATTGTTAAACACGATACTCTATTATAATCATTTCTTGATTTTCTGACTACGTAGATTGTGTCGAACCTAAATTGTTCGATGGACAAGATAAAGGGGAAAAAGAAATTAAAATTGTCTTTGTCTTACCTGTCAAATAAGCACCATATCTAATCTAATTTTTCCCTAGAATATGAAATAGGGGCTTTAAATTCTCCAAAATGGTGGGTAATTTTATATGAGTGCATATCTATGTCTTTTTACATAATAAAACATAGTGTCCCTTGGTGGATTATGTTGTTACAGACTTTCAGTTATTACTTGGAAGATTATTTATTTTAATGCAGCTATAAATAATGCAGCTAAAGTTGTGGTTTCATAGTTTATTCTCTTTCTTTTATGTCATACACAGTGATTTTGAAAGAAAAAAAGTACTTATTTTATGCAAAATTAAGAGTTAAGCAAAGCAATCAAAGATACTAACTGATCTTACTTTCCATGAATGGTACCTACCATGCATGTCCTGTGTCTGCCATTAAAACTTCATCGCATTAGACGCCTCCCCCTATCGTGCAAATATTTAAAGAAATGCAAATAAAGTCAAGTAGCTACATATTATGCCGAATGATACTACGTAGCATTATTTGTGTTGAAATATTCGTTTATGTGGTAACACGGGATATTAAAAGATAAATTTAGTTACGAAACTCATTTATATTTATCATATAATGATAATGTTAGTAGTGCTAAATATAACATTACTATATCGTTTTCTTTTCTTTTGTGTCAATTATGGTCTAGAAATTTAAGCAATTAAAATTTATTTTGAATAAATGAGATTGACTTTTGATAACTTCTTGCACTTTTCGATGAAGTAGTTTAATAGCAGACAAGAATCAGATAGGAAAGAATATCCCGAGTTCCTATCACTCATTTAATGAAACTGTAATTGTGTTATGATGAGAAAAATGAATATGACCTACACATAAGGATGCCTTCAAAGGTAATTTAAATTATATATATGTGGTAAATTCTAATAATTCAATATTTTAGATCAAGTGCTTCAATATTTATCTTCAACTTGCCCTTGAGATACACGTCAAATATATTTGTTCATCAAGGCTCATACGTGGACTACAAATGAGTAAGAACAAGACTTGAANATACGTGGACTACAAATGAGTAAGAACAAGACTTGAATTTTAGACTTCGATCCTTCACATGATAACATGTTTAAGAGGGGGGGAATGAGCCCATTTGGTCTGGTTTTCTTTTGTTCCAAAAGTCGATTCGGTCTAGTTTTCTTTAGTTCTAAATTGGTCTCAATTCCATAACCAACCAGTTTCGTGTAATTGGAATTGAACCGTTAAAAGTGAATATTAATTTATTAAAATTTTATATTTCAACAAAAAAACATAATCATAGATTTTTACAAATAGTAAACTACTAATCCTTATCTAGTGGGCCTACAATCAGCTATCAAGCTACTCAAGGCATAATAACCAATGAAGAAAATTTCTTTCCCCAAGATACCAGAGAATCACAATTATACCTATGGTGGCAAACTTTCTAGGAAAAGAAACATATTTCAATGTTTAAAAAATAACATCTTAGCACGTAATTATTACATTTTTCAGGTGAAACTAGATGTGACCGAACCTAGGGTCGAGATTATGAGCTTGTTTGAGTCCCATTTTATAAAAAAAAATCATTTTTTTCTCAAAATTCATTTTTCATCACGTATTTTCAAATAAAATAATATTACACATAATTCAAAATTTTTTTAATTTTTAATCACAAATTCTCCAAAAATCACTATTTAAAAATGCATTCTTTCTCTCAAAATGAAACTCAAAACAAATTTTTCATTTATAGGTCCAGGGTCCCAAACATAGGTGGCCGCGGTCTTTATGAATTTATCACCTTGATGATTGCCCGTGTTTTATAAGAGTTTGTAAATATTCTCGTATACGAGTAACATCCAAGAATTAATTATTATAGAGATAATTGTAGCAACGGTGTCAAACCTTTCATTAAGTAGCAAATTTTGCCCAAACATTTCATTTGTTCCACCCACGGTACCAAAACCTTTCAAAATGTTGTAGTTGAAGTCTAAATGGATGGTTTATGTTAGTTTGATCGTTAATTGACCAAAAAGTTGATTTTGACAGATTTTAAAAGGTTAAAATAGTAATTTTATATTTTTTTTATAATTATAATTAAAAATTCATTTCCACATTCTTCTTCTTCATCCAGCCTCACCCCAAATCTGCAAATCTGGGAAATCAATCAGAGAAAAATTTCTGATAGTATCGCAAAAATTCGTCGGCGAAAACTGAAGTGATTGTGCTAGTCAATATGCACAAAAAACAGTTGGTTTTGGCACCAAAGATTTGATTAGGGAGTTCTCTAACCATGCAGATGTTGGCAGCTTTGTGAAATTCGTAGGTAGGGGTGGCTTCGCATATTATTGGCAACAGGAGAAATTTTGTGATTAATCGAGAAATTTGCAGGCGGAAGTGAACATTCCGGCGAATTTGCCGGTAAATACCCACCAAAAACAATCGATTCAGGCACTGGAGATTCGATCGTGTTATTTGGAAGCTCAAGAAAACTAGTAAAATTCGTCCCTTAGTGCTGCGGCCACCTCGTTTCCGTTGAAAAAAGGAGAATAAATCAGAGCCGTAGATGGAGAATCTTGACCGATCCAAAACCCGTTCTCAAGCAGTTCAACATTCCTCCCAATCCATGAACCACAATATCACGATTGTAAAGCAACGCTGGCAAAACCCCTTATATGCTGTCCAAATTAATCGCATCATTATCTGAAACCAGGTTACCGAGTGGTGGCTTTTTGGGTTTTGATTTCCAAGATTTGCATATTTGGGGTGAGGGTTGGGTGGGAGTGTCGATGGAGAAGAAGAAGAAGAAGAAGGTAGAAATGTGTTTTTAATTTTGATTATAAAAAAAATGTAAAATTACTATTTTAACATTTTAAAATCAGTCAAAAATATTGTCAAAGTCAATTATTTGGTCAACTAACGATCAAACTAACAGAAACCATCAATTTTGACTTAAACTGTGACATTTTGAAAAGTTTGGTACCGTGGTTGACATAAATGAAAAGTTTGAATAAAGTTTGCTTTTTAATGAAATGTTTGACACCGCTGCTGCTATTATCCCATAATAATATGTCAAATGTTATTATTGATTCTAACAAAAACTATGTTTGGGTCATCATTCATCAAAATTTTCAAAATAGACTAGTTTAGTCACCAAACTAATTTCTCAGCATAAATGGTCATCAAATTTACGAAGTTATTTCAATTATACCTTGCATCTGTTAGTCAATTAATAGAATTTGGTGATATGTCCGATGATGATACCCTTGTGGAAAATTGAAATAACAAGTTGACAAACATCAACCAAATTAATGTCTACCTTGAATAAAATGAGTGTTAAACTGAAAGAATTAAAGCATTTGAAAATCTTATTTAAAAAAAAAATCACATTTGGAACTTGTATTTTCTAGATTATTTACCTTCTCATCACGATTGTAAGTCACATAACGATTGTTATGAATTTCGGATCACGAGATAATGAGGACAACGAAATAAAGATGAAAATAACAAGAACACAAGAAATTTAGAGG
>CAIGRN010014413.1:0-14452 GCA_903798345.1 Fraxinus anomala
CAATTTCCACCAAACTAATACGTCAAACTTGGGATCGGTCAAATCTTCACAATGATCAAACAAATAATCAACCAAATCACTCTTCTCAGATTGCATGTTTTGCATAAGTCTAGAAACTTGCACGAAATATACGACAGACTCATGAGGGAAGGAATAAGCTAGGACACAAAATATCAACAAACAAGGTAACTAATTTAAAAAAAACTAGTATGTTGGATCTATAGCTTTGCAGGAACATGGTGTACTGATAAAAAAAAAAAACATTTAAGTAATAAATTAGCAAATCACATATATGTAAAAATTATTGCAAGCCTGTCAACACATGTTGAGTGATGTAGTTACACACATTCTGATTCAGAAACTGTGAATAAATAGATATTAAAAACTATGGTTAAGTTCTCCTAATGTTACGCACAATTGTATGCTACATAAAAATATTATTGATTCATTCAAACACCATGTAACTATATGGTGATATGCATCTATTGAAATCTCATGATGATATACAATAAGATTTTAGATTATGCAACCATCCACTCAGAAACATAAAATGGCATACTGCTAATGCATAATATGAAGCATATATGATGTTGTAAGATTCGAACCCTGGTCCGAATATTGGTGCTTCTAGAATTTGTGTTGAAGTCATGTTTATGGTTATTGCAACTTTATTAATGATGTGCCTTTAACTGGATTGAGACATGTGCTTACATCTTAGCCGTTGTTTTGCTTCTAAATGGTTCTATTATTTGTGCCGTTTCACTTGGCACTCGTTTGGGGTTTTCATTATGGCTGAGTGCTAAGGTTTTGATGGAAGTTCTGTCATTAGTCTTGGGTTCTTTCTTCTGCTCCTCTTCTCTCAAATTTCTGATTTGAGACTTGCGATTTGTAATCTTTAGCCCCTATTTTGTGATATTCTGAGTGAATATTTATAAGAGGGTTTGCGCTCTCTTGAGTTACTATTTTCAGTGGGTTTATGAAGATTCTTGGTGATTCTTTATAGACCGATTGTTGTGTCTTTCAGAGATAAGTGTTATTATAACCTTCATTGCCATTTTGAGCTATATAGTGGAATCAAGTATAATTCAATTTATTGGATGCTTAACGGGAGATATAGGTGTTAGAAGTGGTTGTCGAACCTTCGGGGCTTAGGTCGAAAGAAATCACTTGTGTTATCTTTAATTTCTGCACTTTTATTTTCTGTGAGAATGTTTTATTGTTGCTTCTCAATATTAATATCGTGTGTTCCTAGCCCTACAGTGGTATCATAGCCGTTATTGAGGAGTAAGATACCTGGATCTTGGAGAAACTTGTTGATCTGCAACAAATCTGAAGTTTTTTGGAATTGTTGTCAAGTAAAATTGGAAGAAAACGAGTTTTCCAAACTCGTTGGGTGAGATCTTTCTAATTTTTTGTAAAGTTCACTTTCAAAATTCCCTTGATTTACCTTATACATTAACCCCCTTGAGATTGATCTTTGCTCAAAGGTTCCTACGAGGCTTTGGGAATCTAAGATAAATCAAGTACGGGTGTGTACCTGGAGGATATTGCAGGAGGAATCTTTGAAACATAGCTTTGTGATCTCTGTTATTGTGTTTTATTTTGAGTCTTGACCCACATATTCTCTATGTGTACTTGAAAATTTGTAAAATCCTATTTTACTAAGTGTATTACCGTAATTTGTGAGTGACACCAATTTGTACTCTTACTGTTCTATGCAAATAAGTGAAAATTGTCTTCAATTTGTAAATTATAATTATCTATAACATGGCTTCTGCTAAGTTCGAAATTTGTCAATTTGATGGAAAATGTGATTTCAACATGTGGAGTCAAAAAATGAAGGTAATTTTAATGCAAATGAGATGTGTTAGGAGTTTAGATGATAGTTGGCCTGTTAACTTACTTTCTGTAAAGAAAATTGAACTTGAAGAAATTGTTTGGAGTACTATTTTCTTGTATTTATCTAAAAAGAAAGTATTGGTGAAACAAAAATTGCTTCTGAATTGTAGACTAAGCTTTATGCTAAATATGTGACAAAAACTACTTGAAATAAGTGTTTCATATTAAAACAATTATTTTCTTTCAATATCGATCCTTCACTTGATTTGGATGAAAATTTAAATAGATTTACAAAACTTACCCAATACTTGGCAATTGTGATGAAAAATTTGGAAAATATCAGATGATTGTAGTCTTATTAAACTCCATTAGTGATAGATATAAAGACATCAAGGTTGCTCTAGAATATGAAAGGGAAGAATTTACTATTGATATTATAATAAATCATCTAAGAAATAAGGCTCTAGAGATGAAGGTTGATTCTAGTAATAGTCAAAATGGAGATGATTTGTTAGTAAAAGGAAAAGTTATTGGTAAATCAAATTATCACTCTAAGTTTCTTGCTGAAAATAAAAATAAATTGAGTGATAAGAATAAGTCCAAAAATAAGGCTAAAGATAAGAAGTGTTATTATTGTGAGAAGTTGTGTCATTTTGTTGAAGACTATTTTAAGAAGAAAAATGATTCAAGAGAAAAGAAGTTTGATGATGAGGGTAATGCTTTAGTGTATAATAAAGCTAAACCTGAAAATGGTCTAGTCCTTGTTAATGTGGAAAAACAATTGAGTGATGAATGAATACTTGACTCGGGTTGTTCCTTCCATATGCGCCCAAATAAAAACCGTTTTCTTGAATTTGAAAAAATTGCTAGAGGGCAAGTTATAATAGGAAAAAATATTACCTGTAAACTTAGAGGGATATGTATCATAAAATTGTTATTGGATAATGGTAATGTTCTATTCCTAAAAAAACCTAGGTATGTTCCTGATTTGAAGAGAAATCTGGTGTCCTTAGGTATGTTAAAAGATATGGAGTTTAACATAAATTTGAGTTAAGGACATTAAAATTCTTAGGGGCAGTGATTTAATCATTAGCACCCCTAAGAGACATGACCTCTATTTTTTGAAAGCTAAATCCTATTTGGCTTAATTGCTTCTACTGTATCTGAAAACTTTACACTTGTAAAATTATGGCATGATAGACTTGGCCATATTGACAAAAATAGTTTGAATTCTTTACATTCTAAAGGAGTTTTTGGAAAACTAAATCTTAACGATTTTGGTTCTTGTGAACAATGTGTTATAGGAAAACAGGTCAAACTATCCTTTTCAATTGGAATTCATAAATCCAAACAAATATTTGAATATTTACATGCTGATTTGTGGGGTGCTACTGCTATGTGCACTTTTTTGGTTTCATATATTATTTACTGATCATTGATGATTTTCAAGGAAAATTTGAGTTTTCTTATTAAAAAATAAAGATGAAACATTTTATGTTTTTAAATATTGGAAAACTCAAATTGAAAATCAAATTGATTATAAAATAAAAGTTTTAAGGACTGACAATGACTTGAAATTTTGTTATAATGAATTTAATAATTTTTGTAAAGAACATGCTATTTTGAGACATACAACTGTCACATATACTCTTCAACAGAATGAAATAACTGAAAGAATGAATATGACTCTATCAAACATAGTTAGACGTATGCTTTTGAGTTCTGACTTTTCTAAATTATTTTGGGGTAAAGCTGTTAAAACTACTGCATATCTTGTTAATATAAGTTCTATCAAAGTTTTAAATTTTGAAGTACTTGAATCTGTTTGATCTAATAGTTCTTTGAATTATTCCCACCTAAAAGTGTTTGATCGTGCTGCATATGCTCATCAAAACATTGGAAAATTAAAACCTAGATAGCTTAAATATGTTTTCTTGGGTTATGATGAACATGTTAAATGCTACAGATTATGGACAAAATATGAAAAAGGGTATAGAGTCATTGTTAGAAAAGATGTTATTTTCAATTAATCTTTAATGCCATGTTTAAAGGAAAAGAAAATGTATTAACTAATAAAAATGTTCAAATTGAGGTGGAGCCTTCTCAAATTGATACTCCTATACTTGTAGTAGATGAAACTAGTCTTGAAGAAAATATTTCTATACCTAAAACTGAAAATGATCATGAAGTTGATCAGTCAGACCAATCTGATCTTACTACTCTTCCCTTTGATGAGTATCAACTCACAAGAGATATTGAGATAAGGCAGATCAGACCTTCTAAAGGATTTGGCAATGATAATTTTGTTTCATTTTTCACTTATCAAGAATAGTTTGAAAATGAGCCAAACTCTTATGATGATGCTGTTAAGAATAAAGAAAGTGAAAATTGGATAGCAGCCATGGAAGATAAAATGTCTTCACTTCTTAAAAACAAAACTTGGAAACTTGTTAATAGGCCGAAATAGTAGAAATTGACTGACCGTAAGTGGATTTATAAAGTAAAACAAGGAGAAACAAATGGTAAAAATATCATATATAAAGTAAGACTTGTTGCAAAAGGTTTTACTCATAAAATGTGTTGATTACACGGGATTTTTTTTCTCTTGTTGTGAAATATACTACTATTAGATGCTTGCTTGCGCTTGTTGCTCAATTTAAATGGGAACTTGTTCAATTAGATATTAAAACTGCTTTCTTGTATGGTGAGCTACATGAGGCAGCCTGCTGGTTTTGAAATAGGAGATCCTGATAATACTGTTTGTCTATTAAAGAGATCCTTATATGGTTTAAAACAAGCACATAGACAGTGGTACAAAAGATTTGATACATTTGTTCGAAAACTTGATTTTAAAAGGAGTCAATATGACACATGTTTGTACTGTAAAGATGATGGAGGTCAAAATTCTTTGTATCTTGTTCTTTATGTGGATGATATGCAGCTTGCCAGTTGTGATAAGTCCGAGATTGATAATATTAAATTAAAATTGAAATATGAATTTGAAATAAATGATATTGGTTCTACTAAAAAGATATTAGGCATGCAGATTTGATGAAATAAAGAAATGAACTTGCTATTCTTGAATCAACATGATTATGTGGTTAAAGTTTTGAAAAAATTTAACATGTAAGTCTGTAAACTTGTAACATTACTTCTTACTAATCATTTTAAGATATCTTCTGAATATTGCACTAAATTTGAAGATGAATATGCTAGAATGTCTAAAATTCCTTATGCAAATGTTACTAGTTCTGTCATGTATTTGATGATTTGCACTAGACTCGATATTGCGTTTAGTATTAGCATATTAAGCAAATTTATGAGTAATCCTAGGGAAGAATACTGGAATGCTTTAAAATGGTTATTAAGATATCTTAAAGGTGAACATAATTTAGGTTTAATGTTTAAATCAAGTAAAGATGGTGTAACTTTAAATAGATATACATATTCTGATTTTATTGGAGATAGATATAGTAGAAGATCAATTTCATCCTACTTTTATACCTTATGTGGAACAACTGTAGATAAAAATCTCAACTTCAAAAAATTGTTGCTCTATCTTTTATAGAAGTAGAATATATTGCTGCTACTAATACTATAAAAGAGGAAATGTGGTTAAATGGTTTATTATCTGAACTTAACTTTGTTGATAATCATGTTATACTGTTTTCTAGTAATCAAAGTACTATTCATCTTAGCAAAAATTCTATATTTCATGATAGAACAAAGTATATTGATGTTAAATATCAGTTTATAAGAGATGTTATTTTAAAAGGAATTCTTAGGATTGGCAAAGTTACAACTCAGCTTAATCCATCTGATATGGGTACAAAAGTGGTTCCTTTAAATAAATTTGTTAACTGCTTGAAACTTATAAATGTTGATTCTTTGTAATGCATGTACAGGTATTTAGAACAAATGAAAGGTAAAATTTTTGTTATGTTTTTAGCTGTATTACAGTTCCAAATTCTGACAGCAAGGTGGAGAATGTAAGATTCGAACCCTGGTCCGAATGTTAGTGGTTTCGGAATTTGTGTTGAAGTCGTGTTTATGGTTATTGCAACTTTATTAATGATGCACCTTTAAGTGGATTGAGACACGTGGTTACATCCTGGCTGTTGTTTTTGCTTCTGGATGGTTCTATTATTTGTGTCGTTTTACTTGACACTCGTTTGGGGTTTTCATTCTGGCTAAGTGCTATGGTTTAGAAAGAAGTTCTCTTATCAGTCTAGGATTCTCTCTTCTGTTCTTCTTTTCTAATTTGAGACTTGCGATTTGTAATCTTTAGGCCATGTTTTGTGATATTTTGAGTGAATATTTGTAAGAGAGTTTGCATTCTCTTGAGTTATTGTTTTCAGTGGGTTTATGAAGATTCTTGGTAATTATTTGTGGATCGATCGTTGTCTTTTTTAGAAATAAGTGTTCTTGTATTATTTCGGTGTATTGATTAAACATTTATAACCTTCGTTGCCATTTTGGGCTATATAGTGGAATTGAGCATCATCCAATTTATTGGATGCTCAACAGGGGATGTATGCGTTAGAAGTGGTCGCCGAATTTCCGGGGCTTAGGCTGAAAGAAATCGCTCATGTTATATTTAATTTTTGCACTTTTATTTTCTACGAGATCGTTTTATCGTTGCTTCTCAACTTTAATATCGTATGTTCCTAGTCCTACAAATGTCAAACAAAACATGGAATTTCACAGTATTATGGACATGTATGAAATATGAGAAACTCGTGTGCAATCGTGTAAGCATGAACATGTAAAGATCAACAAACCGAAAAAAAATATTTTTGAAAAACTAGTATGCTGGATATGTAACTTTGTGGAAACATAGTGTATAGATTAAAAAAAAAAATTCCTTTTAAATAAGACTTTAGGAAATGACATATAATAGAGTTTGTTGTAGTCTACATTGACATTCATCAGATGATTACCCATGATATGTGACAGAACATGAAACATACATGTCACGAGCTTTATCCTTCCTATCAGCCATGCTGCTGATGGATTTAATGCTTTTTGAATAGATTTCCAAAATTTCATTCTTTCGATCAACAAACTCCAGTGAAGGTGGGATATGTCGAGACTCCTTGTTCTTGTCGAATCCAGCGGTTAGATTGCATGAGGCTTGTATTTATGTGTGAAATTGAATGACAATGCTTGAGGATAAGGTAATATGTGAAATCGCCGAGACTGAATTTTCATAGAGAAGGCACAAATATTCTCAGCTTTATACAAAATGGAAAGAAATGATCTTTAGGCTTCGAAACATGGCTGGAAATTACAGTTGAAGTTTGCATTGGAGAAACTAATGGAAATTTGAGAATGTTTCTTGAAAGAAATCTCAGTACAGAATTTTGTAGGGAGAAACCAAATGCTCATGATTATTCTCACTAATCTTCATGGATCTTGATTCAGAATGAAGTGGAAATTACCCGGAATGAAAGATGATCTTCAACCCGTGAATCGTGAGTGAAAATTACAGCAGCACTTTGGATGGAAAACAGTAATAATGAAAAACAGAGTTAAATGTTTCATTGCCCATCGAACTTTACACTGTGTCATGGTTTACCCACCATACTTACAAAATCAACCCATTACCCACCGAACTTTGATCCGTTGTTCTCCATTACACACTGGGTCGATTTAGTCTCAGTTAATGCTAACATGGAGGATAGAAATTTGAGCTCCCCTGTTATCTCCTGCCAAATGTTAAATGTTTCGCCATATCAGAGCCACGTCACACAGCCAAACATGCCTTGACCAAATTTTAACTCTTAAATGCATCTCCTTCCATAGAACACAAACCAGAAACGTGAAATCAAGAAATCCCAAATCAATTGTTGAAACTCCATCCCCAAATCCCTCAATCTCTACACTCAAAACCCTGACTACAAAAATAGGCTCCATCCCCAAATCCCTCAATTCACCTGCATTTAATTAATGATTTTAAATAGAAAGTAAAATATGGAGTGAAGTGATTTTAAATTTATCAAAAATACTACTCCATCCATTCCATTTATATTGGCTGACTTTCATTATTTCATTATCTCAATATATAGTCATATTTCTTTATTGAAAATATTTTGTTTTGTTCGTTTACTACATACCCCTATTTAATTCGCTTAATTATAATCAGTTTTCCCATTTAATCTTGAAATTGTACAAATATAAAGATACATACTTTTTGAAAATTAAATAATTCAATTTCTTTACTACTTCCAACAACAATTTACTAGTAGTTGTTGATACATAAATAAAGGTAAATTAAGAAAGTTTTTGGCAAAAATTGCTTTTCCAATAACATTAAATAATTTTTTTTAACAAAACCAATGTATATAAATGAGACGAAGGGAGTATTATTTTTCAGTAATGTTAAAAATAACTTCTTTTTGTTTGTGGAAATTACACTACATAACCACTTCTAGTACTAGAAGCGATCGCCAAAAGTTAACTATTCGAGTATTTCTTCCAGCATAGGTGGCCAAGCATTCCGCTAAATGTCCTAGTGTGTGATAAATGAAATTCACACTACTTCAAAAAGAAATATTGAGCCTATGGCCTTGGTTGCTTTTCATATCCCTTTAGAAATGGGAGCTAAGGCATGTATTTCAGTTAGTGAAAACATAAGTGGTATTATTAGATAAAGGGGGAGTCTAGGTCTTCTTATAGAAGTCTCAAACCATAAGAGTTTTCAAGTCCAAGTATTGAGTAAGATTATCAAGGGAGTAATGTCCTCAAAGTAGGATCGCATATGATGATAGTTGACAAATAAAATTTGCTCTTAAATTTGACCCAGACTAATTTAAAAGGGGATTTGGTTAAAGAGACAAGTCAATAATAGTTTGTCGTTAAAAAGCTTCCACAAAATGTTTCAAGTTTAAAAGGTCTCCAATCTACTTTATTAGATGACAAGAGTCCTAAGAATAATTAGAATCACATCATATTTTTTTACACAAAAATTATTTGCCTTTAGATATTTTTAAAGAAGCAAAAATACAAAAATACAAAAATTCAACAATTATTTGTTCCCATTTTAAAGGACACTAACATAATATTTGGACTGAAACCATAATCTATAATAATATGTGTTAATTAATAAAAGTTTTGAGGATAAAATACAAAGAAGTTAGGATTATAAGTCCGAAGATGAACAAAAGTTGTGAACCTTTGTTGCGGTCTAAACGTGGTACAAAGAAAAATGTCGTGTGAATCCCAAGTCCTAGATACTCTTCACTAGAAATACTATATCTGTCTCGTAAAGATGGGTTTGCTTCTATTTTCACACAGCTTAAAAAAATTGTAATCAATATAGTTAAAAATATAAATTTTATTTACATTTTCCTAATATATTTGTATATTAAATAATTGTTTAAATAATAATTCAAATTTATTGACAACAAAACACATTAAATAGGAATATATTAAAAAATTAAGTACTTACTACGTCCTATAAAGATAAGTTTGCTTTCCTTTTCCGTTTGTCCCACATTATGGCCACTTTCCTTGTTTAAGAGTATAGATGATTTTTTAGTTTTCTAATATATGCCTATTTAACGTGCCTTGTTATCAGCAAACACATTTAAACCATTTTTTTTAATACAAGGGCATATTAGGAAAAAATGTAAGAAAAAATTATATTTTCAACTATATTAATTACATTTCTTTAATCTGTATGAAAATAAAAACAAGCTTATCTTTGGGGGAAGAAGAAACTAATCAACTTACTCTTAACAAGAAAATGACATATAAATTGGAACAAATGAAAAAGAAAGCAGACATATTTTTATGGAACGGAGTATATATGCTCCACCCAAAACTAACATTCAAAATTGACCTACCACAAACAAACACATTTTGTAAATCTTGTGCAAGTAGAGTCAAATTTTTCTGTGCCCTCATTTAATACAAGTATCATTATTCAGTGTATGGACTTGGGAAATTGTAGAAACACGATCTAGTTTTGGAATATTGTTATATCTTTGGTTAAAAAGGTTTTTTCCCTCTCAAAATTTGAGTCAGATGCTAGAATTATCAAGTAGCCAAGTATAGAGGCCATCCGAGCTAATTCCCACATAAAATTTATCTACAGTTAGGGTTACCACAGCCATGCTTCTAGCTTTGTCTCCAAAGCTTGACATTATTGTTACTGGAGAAAACAAACACCAATAAACATATGGCAACTTGTTTACAACACAAAATAGGAATTTCAGTACTCAAGTTGTCTGTACTAAATACTGAAGAATCAACCCTTGCTAGCAAAAGTTCAGTCTCGTGGCAGAGTTCTTGCTTCTACTTTTGTTTGACCCAATCGAATCACCTAATGTAGGGCAAAGGAAGAAAGCCAAGAGACTAAGAAGAGATTCTTTTATGTGCATTTGCATAAGTGTAAAGTCGATAAATAAAAAATTGTATCCATACAAAATTAATAGCATTATATAAGTGATGGTATCTTAATTCAAATCGGCTCGAGAAGGATAGCACAATTCATTTGAAACCATCTATTGAAAACCAGGAATACAAAGTAAATACAAAGAAAATGTGAATAGGCAAAGTACCTATTCACTTATAACCAGATTCCATAAGCCATCAACCATCAAAATAAATTTGAGGTCAGCTATATATATTTTTCTCCATTCCATTAATTTACTCCAGATGCCCCAGTGAAATTTAATGACGATTTGGCCGCGAATGTACACAAGCCTCCTCATTTACCCAAGTTGGAAACATAGTATGATATATATAGGCGTCTGCGGTCATTTTGACTCAACAATTCTTTTTCTGTTGAGTGTACTATTTGCCATATATACTTCTCCGACTTCATTTAAATAAGGCTGAACAAATTTCTTCACAAACTTTCTATCTGGGATTGAAGTAATAGTTGAAAGACTAGGCCACTTTCCAATCAAATTTTTACTCTCCAAAATTCCTAAAACTTGCATTCTGGGTTTAATCTTCTTTTCAACACTGCAAGTAAATAATATTGGACTGTTAACAATACACGAAAGATCATACTTCCCAGTTGCAAGTAAAACCTCTAATACCTTACTTATCTTCCTCTGTGATACAGAAAATACCTGAGGAGCCTTTTGAAACATTTTCAAAATATCATCTTCCGAAAACCCCAAATTCCTAAAATGCCTTAACTTGAGTTCCCAATTCTCATTGCTCATTGAACCAACAACCCGAACAGCATGAATAAACAACTTGGAACTTCTACAAGTCCCCATCTCATCAACGATTTTAACAAAAAATTTCATATTATTTGGACTATACATGAGAAATCTTGGAAAATTATACATTTTCTTTACGATTTGCTCCATGCCTACACCACAACTCTTTAAAAATTCAATATTGGGTACCATACTCTTCTCCAAATCTTTTTTCAAGTACCACCCAGAAATCTTTAAATCCTTAGTTACCTCTGCACTAGATCCCAATAATCTTTTCAAAACCGATAACGACGGTCTGACCCTACTATCTGCACTTCGATGCAAATTTGCTGGATCGTTTGAGATAATCTCAGCAATGTCTTCGGCAGAAATGCCCAAATCTTGGAAAATCTTGAATTTGGGCTTGATGGTTTTCTCAAGACTTGCAGCAAGCAAACCAGGCTTAGTTTTTATGACTCTCTCCAACTGACTCTTTGAAAAACCACTCTCCTTGAGAAATGATAATATTGAATCAGATTTTTCCGGATTCTTTATACGGGTTAAAACAGAGGCAACTTGTGAAGCTGTTTCAGGAGAAAATTGGTGTTTGTGTAGCAGGAAATCATACACTGTAAGATCATTTTTCACTTTCTTTTCGATCGAGGAAGAGGAAAAAAGGAGAGAAAATGAGAAAGAAAAATGGGATTTGTAAAGAAATGAAGGGTTACTTTTGCATAAATACATAGCCATTATCTTGAAGTATTGTTGATTACGTCTATAAATCATATATGTTGAACCTTGGACGATGATTCAGTAAGGCTTCTACGACTGAATTCTCTCATGAAAAAAGTAGAAATTTTTTAGGATTTAGGGTTCTTGGGATTGGGAATAACACACCGTTGGGCTCAGACGAATTTGGGCCAACAAACACAATAGGCTAATTTTATGTTTTGAAAAATTGACACAGAAAGCACTTTTCTGAATCCGAAAGTGAATTGAGCACTCTTTTTGTATTTGCCTAGGGGCCTGCTGGAGAGTATTTTTTTCATTGGTTTAGACCGATTTTAGGTGGCACCATTTATAAATGGTTGAAAAAAATGGTGCTTGCTAATTTTTTTGAAGACATATTTTGGATGGTTTAAAAATCACCCAAAATCGATGTAGTATAATTTTCGTCGGTTCTCTCAACCCGTTATATTAACGAATTTTAGTCATTTCCCATATTCTCTTCTTGGGAAGGGATGCAATGTGTATAGGTATAGTAGATATAGCTGATTTTTAATAAAAAAAAATTTATTAATATTTTATTTTTAAAATTGAAATTCAAAATGTAGGGTATGAAGTAATTTTCAGGTAAAAATTCTCGTAACATCTACCGTCTACCTATACTCAAAAGACCCAAAGTCTGCATAGCCAGGCCTAATAAACTTAGGAGGGTCTGCTCTTCTAGAAATAGGTTACGATTGTGGTTTATCTTATCTTGTATCATTTGACATCATTGTTAATATATGAAATACATACAACTTAGTTAAAAATATTTTTTGGTTCATGGTATCAGAGCTTGTCAATTTCTCATGATTGAATTCTTTATCACCTTCTTTCATCCATGACCTCTCTTTACCTTTGAAAACCTCATGAAATATCTTTTTTTTTTTTTTGGACAAATGATACTGTTGCCATTGGCACAATAGTCATTTCTATACACTTATCCGTGCAGTTAAATTAGAGCAATTATTGTTATTTTAAATGAATTGAGGCATAATTTTGTATATATTTTGTTTGTTAGGTGTATTTTGATGAAAAACGACGTTGACTAAAGTGGAATTAATTCAATGTTTGGGGACTAAATTGCAATGTGCTAATAGTTGATTTAGACATAGTATCGATGATTGGAGAGAGGTTGGAATCAATTAGATGAATTTGGAATATGGAGGATCTCAATATGAAAAAAAAAAAAAAGAACCAAAAATTACTTAAGAATGAAATTCAGGGACCAAAGTTCAACAAATTGAAAAATGTATAATGGCACGCACGCACAGACCAATTCTCTCACGCACAAGCTTGATTTCCATTTACCAAGGACAAAATCAATGAACGGTGTGCGCGCAATGTACTATATGGCGCGCGCAAGCCATTTCTGGGCCCGAACGGCCCAATTTCATAGTTCGGTCTAAATTCTTATGGAAATCGAATTTAACCTACTAATTAACCTACATGGGGCGACGAGAACACGAGAGAACATATCAAAACCCTATTTTTCATCAAAAAAAGAGGCTAGCACAAGATTCAAAGGCAATTAACAGAAGAGATTGAAGATTCAAAATTTCGAGTTGAAGATTAACGAAGAAGAAATTGATTTTTCACTTTCCAATCATTGTTTTCCATTCCGAGTGATGTTTTTCCAAACCATTTTGTGTAATTTACATAACAACATACCATGCTAGTTCTTCTCATGTATTAGATGAAGATGAAACATTTTTTTCTTTATTTTTAATTGGGTAATTATATTACTATCATAAAATTTATTAAGTGCACCACAATTAAAACATAGTTTTAATAAATACACCAAAACAAATTTACAATTATATACCTAATTTAATAAAAAAAAGAATTCTTGATTTTAATAAATACACCACAAGTAAACTTCATCTTTTTGTATTCTTCTAAACATTTCTTTCAACTGTGTACTTTTTTAAGTTGTGTGCATCTATACATATATGGAGTAGACACGAAAAGAAGTAGAAAACCTTACCCATTTCTTCTCATCCACATTATCGTGAGAAATGGGTAAAGTTTTCTTCTTATTCACACTATTTTTTTAAAGAGGGGGAAGACGAAGAAGAAGAAGAAGAAAACTTGATTTCAAATAAATGGGTCTGTATCTCTTTGTCAATAAACTTGATTTCTAATTTCAGATAAGTCACTGAAATATTTTGAAACTTAATAAAAGAAGATGAGATACTGAAAGTAATTACTATTCACTCACACATACATACACATATATTATACCAAACGAACAAATAATTTTCGCTCTCAATCCTCTTTTCTTTCCAAAACCTTTGCATACTCAAATCCAATTTAATTTAATATCTAGTTTTCAACTCAGAGGGCTTTGTTTAGAGAATTGGGCTGGGTTATTATTGTTTAAAGCAACCTTAAGGATTTGGAGGATTGCGATTGGAATTTCATAGATCTGAGTACGATATTTATTTTCTTATTTTCCATTTTTTCAATACTAATTTTCTCATAATTTTGTAGGAATGATCTTTCTTCGTACTTTTGGGAGTTGTTCAACTTTTAATTGAGCTTCAAACTTATAATTAGTGTAAATTAATTTTTCAAAAAGAAGTGATCGGTTTATTTATGATCTCTAGCAATTATAGAGAAGAAGAAGAAGAAGAAGAAGAAGAAGAAGAGGAATAAGTTAGGTTTATGGTGTAATTATAATGTGGTGT
>CAIGRN010014414.1:0-13722 GCA_903798345.1 Fraxinus anomala
GATTGAACAATCGGGAGCAATTTACCTAGGATACTCGGGTAAACATGGTTATTGTTACCTGAGGTGGAATATCTTCTTCGTCTTTCCTTCCCCAAATCCTGCGTAGATTCTGAGGTGTCCGGTATATAGCGATCAAGACGAGAAATATGACAGTTATTTGCAAACATTGTTCGGACAAATGAAGCCTCCATGGAATTCAAGAAATCAGTGTGTTTCTCATCCGTCCAATGCCAATTTGAATCAAAACTCATTTTCTTCCTACTATCCATAATCCAACTTTTGGGTCGCCGGAGATTCTGCCGCCTCTGGTGGTGGTGGTCCCGGTGAACCAGATGGGTGGGTGTTGTATTTTTGCTCAACTTTGGAAACGAAATATTTGGAGTATTGTTAGGTTTTTATAGTGCAACCTGAACCTAGCTTTTGTCAACATTTGCAGCTTCTTGTAAAGTACTAGTCTCGGATAAGATGGGAGTATAGTATGGGTTCGCGTACTCTGTCTACTTGATGGACACGTGGTATATTCTTTTTGCTATTATTTTGCATAATTATTTTGTGCTTCAATTAAAAAAATTCTTAAATAAATATCAAATTAATGTTTTTATTAGCTAGTCTAAAAAAACTAGTAAATTCGTATTTTTGAAATGCCAAAATTCACGAACTAATTTTGAGAAATTCAAAAGAAGTTGATTGATATTGAGAATTTCAAATGGATGGAGAGTTTCGTAAATAAGGGCATGTTTGGTAGAGATTAAAAGTCAATTAAAATTGAAAATATAGTCGTTTTTGGGTTTCACTTGTCTAATAAAAGTCAACAATAACGACTAATTTTTCAATTTTAATCCAATTTTAATCTCTACCAAACGGGCTCTAAATCAGGACATTGCGGCAATACTCTTTGTACTTGGTGTTTAAATTTCATATTAAGTTTTTATTTGTCTATCATTATAGTAGAGAAATTAGTTTTGAAATATTAAATTTTTGAAGAGTGTATAGTTAAAAAATAAGGAAAAATTTTAAATTTACGTACAAAACATTTTCTTGTGAGTATGTGTAATTGAAAATGTTAAAAAAAAAAAAAAAAAATTGAAATAATGATAGACAAACAGAAACTAAACAAACATAAGAAATTAAATTCTTAAAAAATATTGTATGTAAATTGTTTTTAACTTTATCTTTTAGAAATGATATTTACTTATTGTCAATGTTTATTGGAAATTCCTTTACTACAATAAACCAATTTAATTAAATTTGAAGATATTGTAAAATATCTCCGAAAATTATAAAATAATAATAGAATTGCAATTATTTTTGTAAAGAAAAATATTATTCTTTTTATTTTTTTAATTGCAAAGAGAGCGCGCGTAGGAATATTTATGTAGTGGTGCGAGTATGGGGAAAAGGGTACAAAAGTTGAAAATATCTGAGGTTGGGAAAAAGATCAAATTCTGAGAGATTTTCAAAGATATTTTGTTGGTGGATTAAGAGAGATGATGGATGACATGAGGTTTTTTTTGATATTTTCATTTTGGTTTAATCACTTGACCTTATTCTTAGGAATATTTACGAAATTAACATAATCAAAGTCAAACTTGATAAAGTGGATATATTAAGAGTGTATGGCCACCACATTTCAACCACTTTTCCACCAATATATTTAAGAAGAAAAAAATAATTGTCTTTGACTTCCAGTTTTCATTTTAATTTTTTTTTATGAAAGATGCTAAAATATGTAAAAAAATTTAATAAAGAGATATGAAACTTGAATATTCATATTACTTTTCATACAAAAATGATCAATTTCATATTATAATGAAAATGAGCATTCAAAACACACACAAATGTATATTTGGCACCTAGGCCGAATTAGACCTTCAAAAAAATCTTTTCTGAGAATTATGAACTTTAATTTTATTCTATCGAAAGAAATCAATTGAAAGAACGAAAAATAAAAATCATAAACAAACAAAATTTATAGAGGTTCGTTCGTTTCAATCTGAGATCATGTCCACTCTCATCACTACAATAATTTACTATAATGAAAAAATATTTACACGAGAAAATTGTACTCCTATATTCGCTAGCCTCTTTTTGCCCTTTTTAATGTTAATAAAAAAAAAGCCTAGAGATTATTCTCTATTTATAAGATAAATTAGGAAAAAATCAAATCATATAAAACCTTCAATTCCTTAATAGAATTTTATAAGAATAAAAAATTCTAAAGTAAAAGTCTTGTTCATTTGTCATTTACAGTTCCACGAAGTGGCAATAATTAGAATCGACTATAATTATACTCCACAACCTAATATTGTCTAGGTCCCACCTTTCAAAATATGAACATGTAGTCACCTCTTACTCAAAGTACAAGTTATGTTCATTTATCACTTATGGGGTGTTTGATAGATAATTTTTTCAATATAAAATATTTTTCAACTATTGATCATGTGATCATATTTTTCTCAAAAATAAAGAAAACATTTTTTTTTAGGGGTGATTTTTATTTTTCAAATAATTCACTATCTCTTTCTTTCTCATCTACCCACCAATAAAAAATGAACAAGTATAATATTTTTTAAATTGAAAACTAAATTAATCAAACACATTTAATTAATAATTTCCGTACAAATAAGTTTTAGACAATTGAATTTTCTTTAATTTATTTTCTTTCCATACAAATTCCATGCTCTCAATCGAACGCGCACTTATAGTTCTATTTACTATTGCTTAACAAACACTCAGTTTAATCAAATTGTGATACTTGGATACACTATACAAGAATAGATATACACTTGGACTCTTGCTTTTGTTCACCTTTGCTAGACATTAGTGACAATTTGGTAAAACGAAAACTAGACAAAATCTTTGATGGCACACAGCACATGCAAGATTTTCTCAAAACAATAAGGGGAAATCCTGTGAATGCTCGTAAATGCTTCAAGTCTCAACTATGCCTCAATTGCTAATCTAGTAACAACACTCGTCATTGTCAAGCATGTTGTCTATCCAATTCAGTTGCATGTATCATCAAATGACTTCCTCGTTTGTTAAGTAACTTCCGCGACATGTGGTGTAAAATATTAAATTATGCTTGACAAGACAACAAACAAAATATTAACTTCATTTTATTTCTTATTTTTGTCTAGGCCAACCTCCCAAACAAGTGGATGTTTGTGCGTAATTTAGAGTCAGTCCGTCACATAAGAATTTTTCAAGTCAGACTCATTATAACCTAGTCCACTTGCTAAGTCTCTTTGCATCCATGACTAAATTGGTAAAATGCACAACTAAAAAAATTTGCAGGTTCGATTCCCATTGGTTGCACTTGGAAGTTTCAATTCAATCGTTGCTTTCAATAGAGTAATCAGAAACATCTTTGAGATCATCATTGCCATTGAAATCTTCCAAAGTCCCCCATCCCATTTTCCATTTTCTCTCTTCAAAATCATCCCAAATTAAAAATTGTTAAGAATTTACTTACACATGCACAGTAGAATTTTAAAAATAGTAGAATACTCTTCAATGACCATCTTTGTATTTAGATAGAAATTGTGACAAAAAAATTACCTTCAGAAAATTTTTCAAACTTCTTTGAAAATCTTGATCACAAACAATCATGATCTATCGGTTTCTTTGTCAATCTTGATCTACCACGATCTTTCTACACCATAACTGTCTAACTGTCCATCCTCCATGATAATTCACACAAGAAAACAACGAGATATTAGAGTTTCTCTTTCTTGTACTATCAAAAATATGAATATTGTAATTGTATTGTAATGTGAGTCAACTCAAACTCTAGTAGTTTACTAATAAATGTTTTAAGTATGCTTGACCCACCCATTAGACATAAGTATGTCCATTAGTTAATTAATGTAATTAATTAAACTTGACTCATAAGTTAATGAATTTAATTATTTAACTTAATCCCATTAATAGATAACCCAATTAATTAATTTGCAAATACCCTACATTTGTCAATTAATTAATTCTTAATATTATTTTTTAGTTATCACCATTTGTGTGTAACCCATTAGATTTTTGTTCATGATATCGACGATGTAAATTATTATTTTGATATAATCAAAGATAAATTAAAATCTTTTAATTTATCATTAATTCACATTCTTCATCCTCGATGACATCTAGCAATGTGATGTGTCAGACAATACATGTGATGGAAACATAGAACTATAATTCATTTGTCAATATGATCCAATCAATTACGAGACATAGAGATGTATTAATCTCGATTATCAATCATATCTTTTGTCTATATCTTAAGTCAATAGTCTTCGAAATCTCTTTTCGACTTATAAACTCAATCGAATCTGTTTTCTTTAAATGAATGAGGATTATGATATGGATCTAGTTAGAATTGTCTAGTGGATCCATAGGTGCATGACTTCGGATGGAAGAATTTAGATGCGGGTGGAATGAATGCTTGCATTTGGGGGATTGGTGTTAGGCGTTGGGGGTTGTGAGTGTATATTTTGAAAGTTATGAGGTCAAACCTAAAATCAGTTAAAGGGGGTGAATAGGTGAATAACACAGAATTAAAATTACCAATTAAAAATAACAATTCACTTTTTAATTATTTTAGATGTTTAGTCAGTCAAATCAAGTTATCTTATATTGAATTTTCACAATAATAAATAAAATAATAAATAACACAAGATTTGTTGATAGAAAAAAACCTTTAACTAGGTAAAAACTCTGGACCAAGTCGTAACTTTCATTATAGATAATAAGAACTTATAGCATGATCCAACCTAGAAAACTCACTACACTCACTGATCTAATTCCTACAATATCCAAGACCCACTAGAACGTGCTTTACTCACACATGCTCCTAATATTCTGGAATTGTTTATTTCCCGTGGATCACCAAGAACACCTTATTATTATACTCTTCATGTGCTTCTGGTCCAACCTCCATCAATCTTCAGCAACCTCTGAAAGCTATTGAAAAAGTACTTTCTGATTATATTTAGGAAGTGAGTGTTTTAGATTATTTGAATTTAATGTTTTTCCCAACTTGCGCTCGATTGATCTCAATAATCAAAATTTTAATCTCAATATTTGGATATGTTCTTGGATCTTAGAATAATGTTATGATGATTTATTATTCCACCATTTTCACGAAGTAGGGCTTAGTATTTATAATATGAAGGTATTGGGTAATAAGGATAGATAGAACTCTTAAAAATCGCGAACTAAGATTCTCGAAAAACACCATCGCTCGAAAGCCAGGCTAGTGACAAACGGGTGAACCTTGTTTTTGTTGACGTCGAAAATTTTATAAACAAAATTCAAACCAACTTCAAGTGTAAATAAAAATGAGATATTTGAAATATGAAGTTGTTAGACTTCCTCCCCCTCATTTCCCAAAGGATACCATCCTCCTTTTTATAGGAAATAATAGACACGTAACTTTCATATTCATGTCTTGTCATGTATCTTTCATATTCATGTCTTGTCAACAACAGTACCGAGTTGTGAACTTTTGTCAATGGCTTAAATCCTAATTGGTTGCTGTCAAATCAATATATAGTACCCAAGTTGGGAAGGTATGCCAATGACATATCTTGATTGGTTACTGAGGTTGGCTCCATCAGGTTATCATGAAACCACCTTAAATGGGATCTCAAATAATTAATGAACTAATTAGAGAATGAAACTATACATATAGTTGGTGAAATTGGTGGGCGCTGACGTATGTCCTTCCAAATGTCATTAATTAATTGAATGTTTTGACAGTGTGTAAGGAATCTACAATCATTATGTTCCCTCAAACCATGACGGTCATAAGTACGAGCTGACCTTGCAGATCTGACCTTAATGAGCTAAGTGTATATAACAAACGGACTTAATTATGTCGCAAGTCGGATATCAACAATTTTGTTCTGGACGCTCGAGCATCAGATTGGCGACATGCTAGTATAAATCTGACGACTCTTTCTCCATATTCCATACTTGAATTCAAAGACTCATAATTCAACTATACAATACCCCAAAAGGTTAATTGACTTTTACAACTTTTTTATAATAATCATTTTGTCCAAAGAATTGTCAATACAACTAAAAGTCTAACAATCTCGTACTTTGATATTTTGGTACAAAACTACAATACAAGTCAAGGAAGTAAAAGACAATACTAATCTACCCAAACTCAAACTGAATGTCTGTCTCTTGCATTCCTTGTTAAACATATTTCCTGAAATCGACAACTCAAATACCAAGTGTAATAGCACGTGATACAAGAAATATAACAATTGAAACACACTCATAAATATTCTTGCTTGATTGAAAAATAATACTAATGTTAATAAAAACACCAACTGAAACATTAATATCACAAAACATTAAAATTCAAAAAGCTAAGCATTCCCTAAAATGAAGTTAAATTAGACTTAAAAAATGTCCATCTCTCATCTTCTCTCCTCCTATCGTCACAAATGGCGAAGAAAACTAGATCAATAAAACTAAATAATTCAAAGATATAGTTGATAGCATGCTCAAGCATAATCAATGATCACTAAACGTTCTCATATACTCAGTACAAGTCTAAATGAAGTAAATTGTATAAGTGACACATGTATGTAAAGTGCTATTAATTCCTTGTGAGCAAGACTCTAAACTTTAAATTTGTGAGAAAATACATGCTAAACATCACTACTAAATAAGTTTATTCTCCTAATAATTAAAGTCAAATCAATAATATATATTAGGACATATAAATGAAGCTCATTTTTCATGTATATTATTATTTTCTCCCATTGACTTTGAGCATATACATTTTCACACAATTACTATTTTTCTTTTTAAATTTTTTACATCATATGTGTAGACTCTTCTTGATTAAGAGAATAAGATGACCACTGTAATGAGTTTTGAGCCGATAACTCCAAGTCAGTTAACTATAGGACATCAGGTTATGGGAAACCTCTCGCTTTTAATTGTTCGAGTCAAATAGATTTCGAAAAAGAGTATAAAATGAAACATTTTTTTTAAAGGGATATACAAGAATTTGGTCTACAAAATTAAGGTCACTATATGTTCAAGGTCACCTTACCAACAGATGAAGACCATCCCAAATTTGACACACGCATCCAACTCACTCACAAGATCATAGTGTGTGCAGTGCAGATGATACATAAAGAAATTTATACTAAGTACTCCACATAAACCTAAACAAAATAATAAAAACTATGCTATAGCACATTAGTTAAACTCATACTTGGTCACAACATATATATTCAAGTAAATCATATATCATGCTCTAGTAAAAAAATTGTCTTCCTTTTTTTCAATTTTTTTGCAAATCATACTGCCTAAAAAGAAAAACAAAAATGAGATGCATGCAATAATGAATGAATCACAATTAATAAGTATAAGCATGCATCAAAATCACCTAGTCAGTTAGGTATACAAACGCTTTTACCTTTAAGATCATCGTGATCAATTTTAAAAATATTCAAATCACTCTTTTTAACCAATACTTATTTAGTGGAAGACTTATTTAGAGTCAATTGTGTCATTAACTTGTCAAACGAAGACTTATTTAGAGTCAGTTGTATCATTAACTTGGTCAAACGACTCACTTGATTAGTGAAGAAGTCAATCTCTAACTCTAGTAAAATTTTAATTTCTATTTCTATTCAGGAATTTATGATACCTATGTCTTATATGTCCTAACTCACCACAATTTAAATGAATAAGGATAAATCTAGGCCTAAAGTTATATGGTTTCCAATATCCATTCCTAAGTTGGTAAGTCATACGCTATTTATATGCCTTTGTTTTAGGATACCCTTGTTCTTGAGTTCAGGATTAGGAAAATACATATGCTGGTTGGTGACAGGGATAAAAATGATTCTGGAAGTACTAGTCCTATTATAATTGGTCTGCTTAAATCTTTGAGCACTCATATTCTCTACAGGCTTGTTCAACCCCAATAGATTGTTCAGTTTCTGAGATCCACTTAAGAAGTAATGGAGTTGAGTATTGGATTTCTCAATATCGCTTGTCAAGGTTAGACTAAAAGTTCTCATTGACTAATCTTACCTTTCTAAGGCTATTGGTTGACTGTTGAAGGTCATGCGTAAGTCTCTCTCTTTCTAGCTCAAGTACATTCATTTTCTTAAGCACGACTTTATTTACATTCTTAATCTTAAGACTCTCCTCAAGTAATTGTTGATAAAACTCTTCCTCAGAGTGCTCACCACTATCCACTTCTTCAATCTTCTCACAGTTCTTATCAGATACACTTTTAATCCTAGAGTAAAGGCCATAAGCTTTCCACTCTCCTAATGAGTGGACCTCTCACTTTGATTATTCGAGTTAGACTCGTCATCAGCAAGAGTTCCATTCATAGCATTACCCTGATTTCTCTAACCATTAGGACACTCACTTCTATAGTGGCCAAAACCTTGACACTTATAACATCTCCAGTGTTAGATTTCTTTCTAGACTCATTAGGTGTCCTCTATGNGTTGCATTCATAGCTTTACCCTAATTTCTCTTACCATTAGCGCACTCACTTCTATAGTGGCCAAAACCTTGACACTTATAACATCTCCAGTGTTAGATTTCTTTCTAGACTCATTAGGTGTCCTCTATGTCTCTCTTTAGTCTTCTTCTTATTTCTAAACATTCTTTGAAAATTCTTAACAAAGTAGGCTATTTCCCCATCATTAAGTGATTCCGAATCAAAAGAATCATGATAGTTATCCTTAATAGCGTTCAAGGCCAAAGACTTATCTTTCTTAGGTTTAACTAATGTTAGTTCATAAATGTGGAGAGATCCAACCAATTCTTCAAACTTAATAGCATCTATATCCTTACTCTCCTATATAGCCGTGATTTTAGACATAAATCTCTCAAGTAAGGATCTAATGATTTTTCTGACAATCTTAGACTCCGGAATTCTCCCACCTAGATTGAAGCTATAATTAACTATGTTATTCAAACTTGCATATAAGTTATCGAAGGTCTCATCATCCTTCATAGTTGCATTCATAGCTTTACCCTAATTTCTCTTACCATTAGCGCACTCACTTCTATAGTGGCCAAAACCTTGACACTTATAACATCTCCAGTGTTAGATTTCTTTCTAGACTCATTAGGTGTCCTCTATGTCTCTCTTTAGTCTTCTTCTTATTTCTAAACATTCTTTGAAAATTCTTAGCAAAGTAGGCTATTTCCCCATCATTAAGTGATTCCGAATCAAAAGAATCATGATAGTTATCCTTAATAGCGTTCAAGGCCAAATACTTATCTTTCTTAGGTTTAACTAATGTTAGTTCATAAATGTGGAGAGATCCAACCAATTCTTCAAACTTAATAGCATCTATATCCTTACTCTCCTATATAGCTGTGATTTTAGACATAAATCTCTCAAGTAAGGATCTAATGATTTTTCTGACAATCTTAGACTCCGAAATTCTCCCACGTGGATTGAAGCTATAATTAACTATGTTATTCAAACTTGCATATATGTCATTGAAGGTCTCATCATCCTTCATCCTAAGTTTCTCAAACCTAGTGGTCAATATCTGTAATTTAGAATTCTTAACAACCTAGAAGGTCTCATCATCCTTCATTCTAATCTTTTTAAACATAGTGGTCAACATGTGTATTCTTAGTAGCCCGAATTTCCTCGTGCGTGGTCTGTAAAATATCCAAAATCTCTTTAACAACCTCACACATAGAAATACGCATAAATTCTTCTGGTGACATAGCCATAAATAAAACATGTAAAGCCTTACTATTTCAGTTACACTCATCTAAACTAGCATTCGACCAATTTGCTATAGGAGTGGGGGCGACAACATCATTAATAATGCTAGAAGGTACAGTCCAACAATTTACTACGCTCAACCAAATACTCTCATTCATATATATCATGAAGTCTCTCATTCTAACTTTTCAATAGGTGTAGTTACTACCACCAAAATATAGCAAGAAAGACAATGAGCTACCATCTAAAAAATTAGAGTCATGAATCAAATTTGGACTTTGATACCACTTGAAAGTTACGAGTTCGATCCTAAAATCTCCTAGAGTGGGATGGATAGGTAAATAACGCGGAATTAAAATTATCAGCTAAAATCAACAATTCACTTTTTAATTGTTCTATATATTTAGTCAATCAAGTTGAGTTATCCTTGTTTAATTGTTATAATAATAAATAAAACAATAAATAACATAAAATTTATTGATAGAGAAAACCCTTAATTGGGTAAAAACTTCGGGATTGAGCCAATAACTTCCACTATAGACAATAAGAACTTGAAGTATGATGCAACTTAAAAAACCAACTAGACTCGCTGATTTAATTCATGCAATCTCAAAGATCCGCTGGAACGTGCTTCACTCATGCATACTCTCGATCTTCTGGAATTGTCTATTTTTCTTGGATCACCAAGAACATCTTGTTCTTGTACTCTATGTGCTTTTGATTCAACTTTCCTCAATCTTCAATAACCTCTGAAAGTTATTGAGAAAGTACCTTCTAATTATATTTAGGAAGTGGGTGTTTTGAATTATTTGAATTTGATGTTTTTTCCAACTTGTTGATTGATTTCAAGAATCAAATGTTTAATCTCAATGTTCGGATATGTTCTTGGAATGATATTATGAGTATGTATTATAATGACCAACCACCCTTTTCACGAAGTAGTGTTTGTGTGTTTATAATATGGAAGTATTGTATAGTATATGATAAATAGAACTCTTGAAAATCGCAAACTAGAGTTTCTCCAAAAACACCGTCGTTTAAGCGATAGGAGTATCGCTCAGGCGACGACGAGCAACCTTGGTTCTGTTCTGGACGCCCGAGCATCATATTGGCGACATGCTAGCATAAATTCGATAACTCTTTCTCCATGTTCCATACTCGAACCTAAAAACTCTTAGTTCATTTATACAATACATCAAAAGACTCCTTGACTTTTACAAATCTTTTATAATAATACTTTTGTCTGAATAATTGTCAATACAACTAAAAACCTAACATATTTGATATATGATATTACATTATACAATCAACAAAATTTTAATTCTTATTTTCCTTTAATATTAATGTGTTTAGTAGGATATAATTCACATTATCAAACATTTCATATATATTTTGTTTTTACTGATTTTTGTATAAATTTCCCATCATTAGCACATCCTACACTCTTTTGGCCCAAGTTTAGCACTTAAATTTTGTTATATTTATAGCTCCAACATTTAATTCCTATGATAATGTCTTCTTGGTCTGCATTTCTTCATAATCGCATCGAACCAAGTGTCAAATTAAAATTTCACAGATGGATCCAGCCGGTTCGAAATCCATGGTAGGAATGTTTTTATCTATTAAATAGGTTTTAATTTTTCATTTCATCCAAAATTCTCTACAAATAGTTCTCAAAACTTGACTGTAAGACAAAGAAACTGCACATATAGCCGTAACAAAAGACACAAAAATTAATATTGATAATTAAAAATCAAAGAATTGAAGCAACTCAATGTGAAACAAAATATATTTCAGAATGCAGTGACTGATGAGTTCAATAAACCTTCAAGAATTCCTAGAAACTTCAAAAACAAATAAAACTACCGAGTACAGACATATAACTTATATAGGGGGTCACTGGTGTCACTGCCCAAACCACAACCAGCTTGGTGCAAAATCAAATAAAAGAAACACATTGCATTTGCACCCGAAATTCCATGAGCATTCAACGAAAAGGTTCATTCTTGACTCAAATCTGTACCAAGATTGTTCACCTCAAACCCGAGACTTTTCTCTCTTCATCTATATATCAATGCCATAGGCAAGTTTGCTTTATAAAAATTTAATGACACGTATGTTGGCATTGCAGTAGAGTAGTTTCATGCACATCAGTTGCACTGGAGACTGACTTTGATGCCCTGGAGTGTGCGAGCAATGAGGGAATTTACAGTGTCAATTGACTCTGTTGTTAGCTTGGCTGTAGGCGAGCTATTCACCAATATCTGGAATCCTATAGTAAGTAATGAGCCACTACTGTCTTCATCACTGCCTCCATCGTAGTTGATAGGCCCACCAGAAGCGGTAGAACAATCAGGAACAATTGCAAATCCAGATGGCAATAAAGCCACACAAGAAGGATCACCCCCGGACATCACCACACTCATTGCTTCAGAGTTGACAGCTGCATGAACTACAAGTGATCCTGAAACATCCGTGCACGTCTCTTGCAAGATGAGCATTCTGATCTGATTAGCAGCACTGGCAGCATCCTGAAAGTTGAAGTACACAATGAAAACCCATAACCAGAGAATTGTAAATTGGAGTTGAAATTGTTTTAATAAAATGAGGGGGGAATTTGCAGCTGAGGTCTTCTCTGCTAAATATAGCACTTGGGGTTCTCATTCAATTTTTTGAGTTGTTCTGAATTTAGGCACATAGGTCCACATGTGCCATTTTAAAACGAAAACTGGATAGAAACCGAAGTGCTAGACTTAGCAAAGATGGAGATATCAGCAGCAAATTTCCCTAAAATGCATGACCACTCACAATATTTCGAAGAACAGAGATGCTATTGACAAGGTCTTGGCTCTTGGGAATGTGCAGCATCTGTTCCACGCAACCATCTTGAGATAAGACATCCCAATGACCTCTTGTTTGTTCATTCCGCAAGAAGTCAAATAGATGGTGACAAGATACCGGCAACCAAACAGTTGTCACGGCACTCAACACAGTACCCGAAGGCTCCCCCGGGTTACCAATGCTCTCCCGCACCATCAACTTGGTATTGTCAACATTTCCAGATTGAATAACTTCCCACTTGTGCACCGTAGCACAAACACCGGTGCAAAAGCTGCGAGTCATCCGTTGTGCTAGCTTTCCTATACTCCTCCTGGCGGCTGGATTGGTTACTGGTGTATATATAATATGCATCAGAATCCATATGGTTTTATTCTTTATATCAAACCACCAAAAAGGGAAGACTTCATCCATGTGAAAAAAAATAAATAAAGTACAAACTCAGGAGAGTGAAGTACAGCTGAACCTCTAGAATGTGAAAAAAAATAAAAGTAAAACTATACCATTGACAAGGAGCTATAGAACAACTAAGAGACCCTAATATGCCTGCTTTGTGCTTTGCATAGCCAGTATTATGGTTGAGGAAGTAGAAAAAACAATTTAAATAGAACACCTGCATTATCTCCACTGTGGATTGTAGAGGACGTGATTGCAGCCAAGTAATTGCATTGTCTTTGTAGACTGGCGACCCACTTTTGTGCACCAAAGCCCAATCCAGAATTCAATAATGGTTGATATAATTGATGGACGACATTGGCATCATATTCTGTGTGTTCAACCCAGGTAACCTGAAACTCAATTTTGAAGTTACCAACCTTTCTTTACCAAAAACAGAAAAATAAAAGGAAAGCTACCCCGAGAATTAAAACAGTAAAAACAGAGATGCATCAAGCCCGCTAGAGCAATGGTATGGTATTCCAAATTGTTCTGAAGTTAAATATGTCAACAAATTTCCAGCTGATTTTCAAAATTGCACTGAAATCGCACACAAGCATGTTACGGCAACTATTGAATTGATTTTCATACTTGTATGCAAACAGCACAAGTAATGCACAACTGCAATATGGTTGTCAACCATAAGGTCCATAATAATCACGTCAACTGACCCACAGTATCACCAGTCCTTTCTCTATTTCCATAAATGGGGA
>CAIGRN010014421.1:0-21210 GCA_903798345.1 Fraxinus anomala
GAGCCACCAGGAGTGGTGCTGGTGGGAGTGACATTGATTGCCAATTTCATTCCCTAAGAACAGTGACTTGATCTAGGACATGTGAAGTACATTGGACCAGCTTTGGTTGCAGTTATGGAGGTTGGGCTAGAACTGTAGGAGTTTATAGGGTTTCCTGTGCTGCAGTTTTCATAATCATCTTTACTTACTTCATCCAGACTGTGAGTGAATCCATAGGTGAACACTGGTCGTGAACAAAAATTATTTCATGTCAAAACTTTTTAATTCCCTAATATATAATTAACTTTTTAATATGTAAAATGTCACGTTCAAAAGTTTATATATAGTATGATACCATAGCATTCAGAGAGTAATATTTTAAGTTTTGTTGTCACGCATTTATAAAAATTGCACGTCGTACTTTTAATGAAAATATGAATCAATCATATTGAATGCACTCTTGTAACCTTGTTCAACATATCAAACACGCATGTAACCCTAAACAACATCGAAAGAGAAAGCAACTTACCGAGCTTATCACCGACATTGAATGTTTGACTTGAAGCCCAATCGGAGTAATCAATCCCGTTCGTCCAGCCATTGCCATCGCCGACTTTGATATCTTTGGCAAATACTACTGGAGAGAGGAGGAGGAGAAGAAATGGAGAAGCGATAGCCATTTCTATTTCTTTATATCAAATTAAAATTCAAGAGAAAACGTAGATACGTGCACAAATGATGGTAGTGCAACTTATATATACTCAACTGTGAAATTTGACATGATTCAAAGGTGGGTTGTGGATGCGGTGGTCCAAAAACTATGTATAGTAATATTAAAATAATAGGTGTTTTATAAATAGTTTAGGGCCTCTTTTTCCCATGTCAACCTAATATATCATGGATAGCACTTAGAATATCTGTGTTCACTAATTAAATGGCTAACAGAATTGCTGAACCAGCCTGTCATATATAGCGTTGAATAATGAATGTTTGTGGCTCTAATCATGAAAATGTCTTCGAAAACTCTGGTGATTTTTTCGAAATAATTATTCACTTTTAAAGTATCTCTCTCTTATCCTCTCGAGTTTCATTAATATGCTTATTATTCACTCTTCTCGACATGTTATACGCGTAAATATCTTTCATTTTTCTAACTAATCGAATTATAATTGTCACCTATCATTGATTAAGAGGGTAATCATGCAAGGTAGGTCAGCACGAGCCTCTGAAAAAATTAAAATGTTGGATAGGTTGTCAAAGTTCATTCGAAAAAGAAGAATATTAATGCTCATGTTGAAGTTACGAATTTTAGTCATACAACTAAAAATTGACATTAAAAATCACACGTATAACCCTATTTTCTAAAATTCATTTTCTCCTCAAAGCTTATTTTCAACCACATATTTCAAGAAATCCATTACTTTTATCAACTTTTAAACTATAAAATTAATCAACATTTATCGAAATCTACTAAAAATCTGATTTTTAGCTAAACCAAATAGGGTGCTCGTTAATTCTTCATATGCCACAAATTCTCAAAACGGTAACAGACATGGCATTAGTGAAAAAGCATGGGGGGGCTGACATGAAAAAACGCAGTAATATACATTCAAGGCATAAACTTTAAGGAACTCTTTTAATACAGGAGACATCTCCATTATTCCAGTTAATTCCTGCCCCGAAAACGAGGTAAGTAGAGATAAAATGGCAGGAGGAAAGTATGAAAACATCTTATTTTCCACCCAAGGTAGGGAACTGTCCTGGATCTTCAATGGCAGGTGCTCTCTCATTGCTCATCTCACCACCACCATTGTAACCTCCTCTGGAACCACGACCGCGTCCACGACCGCGGCCACCAGGAGAATAGTACTTTTCACCCTCAGCAGGCTTCAAGAACTCGTTAATGCTGACAGACTAAAACATCCAAAATAAAAATGGTCAAGCAGTTGACACCTAAATTGCATGATCAAATTCAGGTATGGAAATAAAAGGTTTACTATTGACAATCCCTTGAAGGCTGGCCGAGGGAGGGGGGGAGGGAGAGAACAGATTAGTTTACAGCAATGGCACTTGCCCCATACAACCCATGAAGAGACTATATGTACATGAATAGTTACCTTTTTGGTTCTCTCTTCCTTCTCAGCCAATTCTTTCTTCTTATCCTTGAAAGAGCCCTACAGTACAAATCAAATCGATGATAAACACAAATGATTTGTATCACATTGACATGCATCATGAAGAACATATCAAAGATGAATGTAGAAGAGTGACAAGCATGAAAATAAATTCTGCGAGGAGATCCAATAAATTCACCAATTTGATGAATATATCATCATTATTTTTCTTGTTTGCAAGTTGTTGCATAGATACAAACTCTTTCACGTCAACTTTCCTCTCCTCAGTTTTAAGATTCTGGAAAGCCTTCCTTTTCTCCTCTAGAACCTTCTCGTACTCTTCAAGAGTCATCTCCTGCAATTTCGAGGAACATTTATTCCGAATGTGTACAGAGATACCAACACTGACTCAAATGGCATGACATTAATGAAAATTAATGTAGTTAAAAGTCACTCTTAGTCTGGTATGTTTCTCATTTAAATTGTAAAATGTTCGTATGGTGAAAGTAAAGGTGAGCTAATAGTGATGCTTCCAGTTTCTTGCAAAACAGAACAGAGAACATATGAGATTTCATTTCAGAAGGCACGAATACGATGACACAATTGTCATGCATCAAGCATCCAAAAATTATAATATTAATGAAAACTGCAGTTCAGTAGTAAGTCGCATAATAATGCAATGAATAACAGTTCAGTGCTTTTTTAAAGTTAATTCTTATATTTGAAAAACGAATACCAGTTTGGGGTAATAAAATACAAGTACTATGATCAGTCTGTGATGCATATTATTTAATTTGGCTTGCCACAAGGACGTCTATGGGATGTAGTAGTCTCTTAGACTTCAGAATTCAAATTGCAAAGAAAGTTGCTATATGAAACTACAGGGGTTCAATTGGTGTCACGAAAGTAGTTAGTAAGACAGACTGCTGACAGAATAGCTACAAATTAAGTCGTTCCAACAATCAGCATTGTTGAACTCAGCTCAGATGATTATCTTCACAGGTCATAAAAACCTCATCACTAATGCCAATTATACTCCCATGTGACATCTACTCTGGCTCAAAGTGAAAGAGAACAGGTTATAATTAAACGATCAATTGGAATTAGCTCACAAAAGAAGATTATCTTGCAAGACGTTATGTGAACATAAAAGGAAAGAACAAACATTGGCCTGTAGTAGTAGAAACAAGCAGACAACTACAAAAAAAATGGACTCGTGAATTAATTAATATGAAGACCTGAAATTTATCCTCAGGTTCCTTCTCTTCAATTTCAATTACAGAAGTTTCCTTGTTTCCATGTACTGCATCCTCCTCTCCTGAGGGCTTCTCAGTATTCAGATTTTTCTCACCTTCATTGACAACTTCCTCGGTAACTCTAGAAAAGAAACCATGGTAGAAGGACCACAGTATTAGATATATGAGAAAAAGCATATGCCATTGTATTGATTAAAGCCTTACTGCCAAAGGCATCAAGGAAATACTCACTCAATCAGTTCATCAGTCTGGGCTCCCCAGTTACCACTGCCAGCTCCTTCACGTTTTATCTCATTTCTACAGTGGAATGAGTTTAAAACAGAATATAAATGTCTAAGATGGCAAAGATGCAAAGGCAAAAGAGATTAATTTCGCGAAAAACATAGCATGTATACCCCTGCCCAGAGCCACTACGGCGATCAAAAACCCGACGTGACCTTTCCTGTTCACCTTCCCCCACTTCTCCATTGCCGAAGCCACCTCGGTGACCACCTCCATAAGGACCACGAGGTCCACCATATCCACCACGCCTTTCAAAAGGCTTTCTGGTATCAGCTTCTCCAGATGCGCCTTGACCACCTGAAATTTCCATATTTCCATACGAATTCTCATTGTCGGTAGAGTCTCTGTTGTACCCACGGCCACTACCACTACCATGCCCACGCCCATATCCTCGTCCACCACGGCCTCCACGTGCAGAGTCAGATTTTGCCTCTCTGACTACTCAAATGAACAAACACAAAAATATAAGGAATCAACAAAAAAATATCAAAAAGTGATGATTTGAACCTAAATAAAGTATTAATGAGTAGCCTACATAAAACTTATTTTGCTACAATTTGGAAAAATTATAATATACAAGGCTGTTTCAAGAGGTAACTAATATAAAGCAAGAATTAATGAAATTGAGCGAGCATAACCATGAAAAATAAGCTGGGAGAATCAGCAGAAATATGGCATGAATAAGTATACCAAGCCTTCTCCAAATAAGGTTAACAATAAAAACAAAGTAGGCACTTTGTACTACTCATCGAACCTTGACGTTTACAATCAAACTCTTATGGACCCATTGGGTAGAGTGCTTAAATTTAGTAAACAGGATATTTGTTGCAAGAACACATAATCAGTGCAGATATTCCGATAGCAATATGTTGAAAAGGTTTACAACTCATGTATTAACAGTTTTTTCCTAAAAAGCACAGATACTTGTAAACTTATTGCATAACCGTATCTTATATGTATCAAAGCTTGGATACTCTACAATACATACCAAATACTTTTTTTTTAATTATTTTATATTTTTTAAATTTTCAATACGTGTCAAACACCTTAGGACAAGTAAAGAAGAAAAGTTTTATTGTTTTAAATTCATTATATTATTATTGAGAATAGATGACAATTTTTTTACTTGATAAATTACTATTGTTATTATCAGTAAGTTATCGAAAATAGTTAACAATGAGCATCTACTCTTTTGTGCACTCTATGAGAAGAATAAAATAACTTCACAATGAGCTAAAGAATTTGTTTTCATTTATAGCAATTAGCATCTTTTATCAGAAAAAAAAATTAAATTAAATCTTTATTTAAAAAGAGAATCCAAAATGTAGGACATTGTTGAATACTCATTTGATACTCTTGATGGTGTCGGGCTGCTTAAGATTGCTAATATATCATTAGATGAGACTGAGTTGGATAGTGTTATTTTAAAAATAAAAGAAGAAGATGGTGATAATGTTGAAGAAAATGAAGTTGGAACAATTAAGGATTAAGATAAAATACTTTAATATTTTATTTTATTTTATTTTTATTGCCAGGCACTATGAAAAATACTACACACATATTATGCCCCTGTTTGGTGCCCATAGTTTTTTCACTCTTTTTGCTATAGAATCATTTTCAGCCACACATTCACACAATGAAATATTCTGCACGTAAACCCAAAACTTTTCATACATTTTAACCACACATTTTCCTAAAAATGTTATTCAAAACTCTTTTTTTTTTTTTAAATAATGGGCACCAAACAAGGGCTACACACACACACACACACACATCCGCGTATTTTTAGTTTTGTTAAAAAGCAGTATCAACGTACTCGTATCATATCAATATCCAAATATGTGCTTCATAAGTTTTTTTATTTCCACAAAATGACATATGGTAGGGAAGCATTTAGAAGAAACCCAACAAAGGGGGAAGATAGGTGAGGACGAGGTACATGATGTCTGAAAGTTAAATTTCAATTAAAATATTTAGATAGTGACGATTCTTACACACATAAATCGTTGAAGCTACTTAGGTCGTTGCCGAATACTCATTTGATGATCAGATTCATTATTTAATTGATGGCTTGACAAAGCTCAAAACAGAGTCAAAAAACAAAACATATTTTCTGTGGGCGGTCTCATGTATATTACATCGGTGAAAATTGAAATCCATATGAGATGAAATATCTCTGCAAACAACTTTACCAAAAGTTCATTTTGTCTATACATAGAAAAATAAACGTTCTGTAGCACATTATATGTAGAAATTTTTCCAGTCATCTACTCGTCCACGAGAGATGAGGAAATAATATATGCAACAACATATTACGGCTTAATATAGCAACTCAAGCACAGAATAAATAATGTTGGATTGTTGCAATCTTGAATTGGATAACAAGATATCTGCTGCGCAAAACAGATCTCAAATTTAATAATTGAATACAAATGCAAGAAAAATGCTATTATAAAAGCAATATCATTGTCATAAAATCAATTAACACAGTTCATAATCTTTGATTATGAAAGATACATAGTTCTCATATAGAACAATATCGGAGAATATTTGCAGAAATTTATGGTAAAACAATTTTCGCAATACGAATATGTTTATATACATGTTAGTAAAAACACATTATATATGCTTCTAATAAGTATTTAGACTTTACTAGAAATAATATCATAATAATCCATGTCCATAGAACAGAAACAGGAAATCGGATATTTATACATTAATCTAGAATTCTTTTCCTTCTTTTTAAATTATCAATAGAAAAAAAAAAAAAAAGGAAGAGAGGAGCGTAACATACCAGCCTGAGCCGGGGGAAGAGGCTTCGAGGGAAGCTTAGCATTCGCCGCAGCAGCCGCAGTCTTAGTTTGCGGCTGATGCTTTGGTGTGGCCGAGGGAGTTAGGGCTTTCTTCGGCTCGATCTTTTGAATAAGCTGCGACAGGTCCTCCGTATCATCGTCTCCCAACAAATCAAAAGGATTCGCTGTCGCCATTTTTCAGCCACCAGAAGAAAAACCCTAGCCTTTTCAGATATATCAGAAACAGAGATCCTTAATTGAACTCTTCATTCATAGTTATCATGATAAATAAAACAGATCTATGTTAAAGGGATAGTAATTTATTGAAACCCTAGCCGCGATGAACAGGACGAGGCGTAGACAGAGAAACAAGGGTTCATTGGGAGGAAATCCCTTATTTTTTGTTGTGTTTAACTCTTGATAGAATTTGAGGGGACATGTAGTTGAAAAGTTCGTAAAATATGTGATTAAAATTTATTATTTATATTAAAATTTAAATTTCTTGTTGATTTTACTCATAAATTTTTTAATAAATTTTAATAAGAATTAATACCCATTTTAATAAACTTTTGGATCAATGGCAATGCAACATTAGTCTTTTTCGACTTAGTATTTCACAGTGAGACCCATATTTAGGAGAACAACGATCATATAATGCATTATGGGGTCGAAAAAATAAAAATCACACCGTCGCTTAATAAAATATGTGATTAAAAAAATGCACACTTCATAAAAAATATTATTAAAATTAATTATTAATGTCGATTTAGATTAAAATCTAAATTTGAATTTCTACCGAAGAAGCTTAATTTTTAATAGTTCTACTATGGTATGTTTTTGGATTGAAATTGTTCGATTTAGTTATTTAACTAATTTTTTAGTAAATTTTGATCAAACTCGATGTAATATATAGCTAAAAAATTAATAAAAATGTGAATCTCGTGAAATATGTAAATTGAAATAAATGTGAGGAAGAATGGGTTATAGAAATGAGGACCAAAGAGGGGTTGAATGTGCGAGCTATACAAGAACTTTACCTCATGTATCAAAATAATAAGGCCTTGTTTGGTTTAGCTGAAATTGGAGTTTTAGTAAATTTTGATAAAAATCAACTGAATGTGTAGTTAAGAAGTTGATAAAAAATTTGAGTTTCGTGAAATGCGTGACTAATTTTTTTTTTTTTTTTTTTAAAATGAGTTTAATAAAATGAAGGTCAAACATGGACAAATGAACTTACAAAATTGTATAAAAAAATAATCAACGTTGCAAAACAGAATGTCTACGTTACAATGATGTGATATTTGGCTAGTTGATTACATTAATAGTATAATCGAGAATCTATAGAAGAATATGAAATAAACCTAAATTTGGTATTGTAATTATGACAAAAGATATTGTGATGTAAAAATATTCTATACTTGGAAATCAAGATAATAAAGAGACCCTGTCATGATTTTCATGAATAGAGTTCTCGTGAAATATGTATTTTGTTCATTATAAAAGATAAATAAAGTTGAACAAATAAAATGTTGAATTGAATCGTTCCAATTTATTTTGCTTAGGTTGCATAATGTTTTAAACAATCTACTGTTAAATTTGAGACATTCATTCTAAATATTTTATTTCTTGTCAAATTCAACGTTGATTAGTTGTATGCATCAAACATGTTTTATTAAAATCTTGTTTGTCTAGTTTATTTATTTATTTATGTTCTGTAAAATCATTTTCAATTACACGTTGTTAGATTCATAACTTTTCCACCGTTAATTGCACATTTTTACAAAAAATCTATTTTCCTTTTAAAAAATCTACGTTAGTAGGTAATTTGAGGGCCTTCTATCTTGATGACTCTTGAGGACAATTTAAATTCTTGTCAAGATCTGTTGTCGGCAGCACGTCTGTCGGGTTCTCTAATATCGTATAAATCTAAGATAAATTTGTCGGAATCCTCCATTAAATAGGCCCCGTTTGATGCTATCACAGTATCACGTGAGAAAAATAATGTTTTGAATAATAATTTTTTAAAAAACGTGTGATCAAAAATTAAGAAATTTTTTTTTGAATTTATATGTAAAATATTTTATTGTATGAATACATAATTGAAAATACGAATGTAAAAAAGAGTTTTCAAATAATAATCATTAAACCGGGCTTAAAAATGTTTAGTACCTTTTTTTCTTATAAAGGTACGTACAACTATATTTGTTTAGTTGAATTAATATTTGTTCAATTCAAGTATTTTGTCGAGTTAGTCCAGCTTATACTCGATCAACTCTATATTTGGTTAAGTTCGTGCAATTACTAAGTTTTATTATTCGTCTTTTAGTATATAAACTACTCTTATCAAATTTGTTATCTGTCATTACGAATTGTTTAATATCGCAATTTGACTTGAAATTTTTGAAGTTGAAGTGAAAGAATATTTTTTGAGAGAGATTTTAATTGGATCAAAATTGAAAAATTAGTCGTTATTGTTGACTTTTATTAGACGAGTGTGACCCAATAACGACTATATTTTCAATTTTAATTCAATTAAAATTCCTCCAAACAAGCATATGTTATTCCTCCTTATTAATAATTTTAGCCAAACATGCCCTTTTCTCCTTTGTGGGGTCTACCTGCGTGTACATATATTTGTATCTATCTATAGCTTCAGTTGTCTTTTGTCAGAGTTCATGTAGCCGATGGCACGACTCAGAGAACTCAAAGGCATTCTCAAAGACAAAGCTTCACTGTTCAAAGCAAATCTCTCCACTAATCGCCCTATGTCCTATGTAAACGTCACCGTCCTCCGCTCTACCACACACAGCACCACCTCTCCGCCATCGGATCACCGCCTCATCGCCGTCCTCTCCCTCGGCCACCGCTCAAACATCATGGCAGACGCCTGCATTGAATCCATCACGAATCGCCTCCATAGAACACACAGCCCTTATGTTGCCCTCAAATGCCTTTTTATTCTTCACAACATCATTTCTAAAGGATCCATCACCCTAAAAAACCAGCTTCCCTCCGCAGGTGGCTATAATTTTCTTAATCTTTCCGAATTCGATTATAAGTCAAACGTCGAACAACGAGAGATTAGCCTGTGGGTTCGATGGTATGCAGGTTTCTTGGAACTTAACCTAATGGCAAGTAGGGTGTTGGGTTACTTTTCTTCTTCTTCTTCTTCTTCTTCTTCTTTTCCATCTGTATTTTTTGACAGAAAAAGAGATTTGTTGAAGGAAATGAATGCTTTAGTGGGATTTATTGAAGGGATTTGTGAAGTCCCAGATTCTTTACACCTTCAAAGAAATGATTTACTGCATGAACTGATGATTCTGGTGGCGGAAGATTATCGAGCCGCTCAGTACCAAATCATTGCAAGAGTCAGTAGTGACACAGCCTTTGCTGATCAAATCGCGAGGTTGAGTTCTACAGACTCGTCCGAGTTGATTGCTTGCTTGAAGAGATTGGAAAATTGCAAGAAGAGATTAACAGAGATATTTGCCAATAGGAAACGACACGATACATTTTGGGAGTTGATTGATCAAAGAAAAATGGATCTTGAGAAGATGAAGGAAAACAGAGGAAGACTGCTGGCGTGGAAGGAAGGGGAAGGGTTGACGAGTTAATTGAGTCAACTCGGTTTGTTGAACGAGTCTCGAGCGCTTCTTGTACATGGAATATATGGTAACATAGCAAATTTTAATTAATATTTTGATACTATATTTGTATTTTATGTCAAATTTTGCAGCTGTTACGTCATGTACTGATAATCCTTCCACTTGGAAAATATACACTTGCCCTCTTTGGTGATCTGTATTTATAATATTAATTTTCAATTACCGTAATAGAATATACATAAATTCAATTTTTTTTTTTTTACTTTTTAATTACACATTCTTTTTAAAAAAATACTATTCATAACACAATATTTACGAATTAAAGGCCACCAAATAGAAACCTATTCTTCAACGGCCCTATACATTGTATATATTTGCCACTTGCCAGACATCTATCTCTTAAGAGTGATGCTACACTGTCAGAAACGAATTTTTCTAAAAAAGAGACAAATATGTGGAGCCCACTTTTTTAATAATATTTTATTCATGTGAGGTTCACATCCATGTGAGTGATTATATAACTTCTGTGAAAATATTTTCTGTACACATAAAATTACTCATCTCTTAATGGGGTGGGGTGGGTCATCTGATTTGACCTTGTATATTTTTAATTCTTTTCATTTATAATAATGTAGTATTAAAAAATGTACTCATTTAACAAAATTAATAGTGGGCTCACCACATTAGAGATTGTTTTGTGAAGATTAAAATTAGATTTTTAGTAGATTTTGATAGAAGTTTTTGAAATATATGGTTGAAAACTTGTGGGACTTATGAAAGATGTGGTTAATATTAATTGTTTGACTTTAATTTAAATTAAAATCAAATTTTAATCTCAACAAAACATAGGTTACGTGTACAAAATTAATAGTGGGCTCACCACATTAATGTTCTTGTTGAAAAAGTTGGATAATGCGGAGAACTTTATCAATTTTTTAAACTAAAAGCGTAAGAAAACATATATTTTTTATTGAGAAATTATTATTCCAGACAAAAGTGTCTTTAACACAATAATTTTGGACTGAATGTTAACGGTCGAATACCCAATCCAAGAAAAGTTAACGGTCGAACACGCACTCCAAGAAATGGTCTGTCCAAAATCTTGGCCCACCATAACTTGTTTCTTTACGCTTTTTTCTTACATTCAGGCCTTGTGGGATCCAGAAATGCATTCTTTATACTATTAATGCTTAATTTATTTATATATTCAAGAGTTTAATAAATGATAATGTTATAAAGGGGAAAATTATGTTAAATTATATTTGGTTAGTGAATAATTTTGTCTATATATATATATATATATATATATATATATATATATATATTGATTATTTGGAAACTAAAATATTTTTAACAATCTTTTGGAATAATTATAATTTGATCTTATTTTTTAGAAATGGTCGACTCGATTTAACATTCTGACCCATGACCTTTATTTTTCCAGATCAATGTCCGGAACGATTTTCAGAACTTTTTAATTATGTTCTTGTTGATCATGATAGAGTTGTCTAGTGGTGGCAATCGAGTCGAACGGTTCGTAAAAAAGAGCCACGAGCCGCACGGGCTCATCTTTTTTATGAGCCCGAGCACGAGCCGAATAGGCGGACTCGCTAGGCGAGCCGAGCCCGCTGCCTCGTGGGCTCGTCAAAATCAAGGTGTTTTTTAAAATTCTTATCTTATTATTATTAAAAAAAAAAGCAAAAATAACGAGCTCGCGAGTCGAAACTCAACGTGTGAGTAACGAGCCAAGCTTCTTTGTAACGAGCCGAGCTCCTGGGGCAATGGGCCGAGCCTCATTACCATTCCTAGAGTTGCCACTAATTCGTTTTCTATAATTTTTTATTACTTCACTATTTTTTTTTTTAGATACATATGTCGAGCATGGGTAGATAGGTGCGTAAGCATAGGACGCTACATATTGCAATATATCTTACTCATTGGTGATGTTGCGCGATTTCACAACTCTTTCATAATCAAACCCTATATGATATATACCAACCCTCTTCACCTGTTACCTAAGGTTTACTGCTTGGCAATGTCTTCAATCAATCCTAACACTTGCAAAGATGGGCAACAAGAGAATCACAAATAAATAATTTCGGAGAGAATCTATAATTATATAACACTTAGCCACTTACCATGGGCATAGTGCAAGATATATGAATGGTAATGGACGCTTGCCATGAGATCTCAGTGATTTGTGTGACGCTTGGCAAACCGCGATAGGCTCATTCATTAATCCATGGTTGATGTCATGAGGTTGATAAACTTTAGAAAGACATGTGGCGAGGCATAATAGGCTTGTACGTAAATGAAGGGATCATGCGTGATAGTTTCAAAAGTGAGATCTGATAGATTCTTCTTTGATACTTTTTTGATGAAGACCTGCAATTGGGCAGCAAAACTAGGTTTAACACTTGAGATTGTTCGATGATGCTATGTTTGAGCTCAACCTTAAGACCGCGAGAATAATTCTTTAATATAGCCTTCTTCTTTTTTTTTTTCAATTTTTTTTTTTTGGTACTACATTTTGTCACTAGTGGAGGAGCATGCGTGATTAGTTGTTGTGAAGAAAGCAACAATATGCATGGTCCATACCTCACCCAAAATTCCGTCGCAAAAAAAAGGAGAGCACCCGCTGCATCCATTTGATCAAGAAATTGATGGACCTCGTTCTAGGGAAAGAGATCGCATACCGGGATAGTACTAGGACCGTTGTGTCCCGATCCTTGATCAGATAAAGTTGTCCGCTCTACATTGGCCTGTTCCTCGTGTGGGTATTCAGTTTTCGGATCTATCTTCTGGCTCAGGAAAAAGCAACTGAAACTGAATCAATAGTCATGAAAAGCCAAGTTTCAATAACGTTATAGAACTGCATAGCCAATCTTAACGAGATATGCGGCAATATAATCAATTGCTAGTGGTTTACTCCTGATTCTCATCAATTGCCGTTTGTGAATAACACTAACAAAAGTGCAAAGTCCGAAGACTTTTAACACATTTTGATTTTACCAATGCCGAGTAAGGCTAAAACTAGCCATGTATACGAGCTAGTCGGCTTGCGAGCCAAGACTCGCAACTCGTGCAAAAAATGACTCGAGTTTCTTTGGCCCAAGTCAAAGATCGGATAAAAAATCGCGGCTTGGCTTGAGCTTTAAGCTCAGGCCTTATCGAGTCGACTCGATTTTTTTTAATATTTCGTGTAGCTTTGTAGCTACCTTTTGCTGGCAGCATTTTGCACGTAAGCAGGCGCGTGCAAGCAAAAGGCAGCTACAGTAACTGTCTGTAGCATGAGCCAGCCCGATGTTGCTCCTTAAGCCACACCAGCCAACTTAGGCTCGGGCTGTTGACTTAGAATAAGGCTTGGGCGGAGCCTTTGCTTGGTGGACGCGACCCACAAGTTGAGTCATTCGAACTTTTTTGGAATCGAGCCTTTGGTAGTCAAGGCAACGAGCCGGATTGATATCTCTAAAACAGAACAAGCCTACCCATAATTAAAGCTAAAAAAAAAAAAAGGGCAATTTAGAATCAAAAAACGTCAAAAAACGAAAAGAAAATCAGTGAAATGGTACGGTTCACGAAATAGAATATTCCACTGGGCAACTTTAGGGTTTTTGCTACTAAAAATTTCATATATAAATTATCCTTCAAACTACAACTTTACATACTTGGCGGCTTCAATAGAATATCACCATGGAGCAAACTTTTATCATGATCAAGCCTGATGGCGTCCAAAGAGGGCTGGTATTTCAATCTATCTTTATCAGTTTTCTGGATTTGCACATTTTTTTTCTTTTCAATTTCAATTTTTTGCCTTTTGTCTTGTATTTTGGACTTTATTCATTTCTAATTGATTTGTTTCGTTGCAAGGTGTATTTGTTTTCAGCTTTGGAACTTTTTAGTGCCGATTAATTATGAAGGAAACGAAAACAAGATAATGGAATTATTTTTGTTGTATAACTGCAAAAGAATTGCAAATTACTTCTGGTTTTGATTTTCTTGGACTAGTGGTTAAGAAACACCCAGTGTAGCAAGTGTGTGTGTGTTCTGTGTGTGAATGAATTTTAAGAGAAATAATTAACTGATAAGCTCAAACAGTTTACTTTGAAGTAAAGATAAGGAAAAAAAATTAAGTTTTAAAGTGAATAATCTTTTTTTGGTGAAAGTTAGAGAAGTAATTTTTTTTTCTCAAAATAAGAAAAGTAAATCATGGCAAAAGGTTTGGGGCTAAAAATTTACTGAAATGTATATGTACATTTTTAGGCTTAGCCAGTCATGTTCTTATGTATATTATTGTCACGTTTCAGGTTGGTGAAATTATTGGCAGATTTGAAAAGAAAGGTTTCACTTTGAAAGGTAATTTTAGTTTTCCTTTGATCATGGAGCAATAATAACAATAGAAACTACCATTGCATGAGGATTTTTATTGCTCAATTAGTTGTATCTCTAACGGTGTTTTGCTTTAGGTGTCTATTTCCTTTATTTTCTTTTTTGTTTCACGCTTGATGGTGAAAAGAATTAAAGAAATTAGATGTTTTCTTTGAGTACTTATGTGTCATCCAAACTCTACGGTACATGATGATAGGAAATATTTCACAATGATCGAGTCCTGATTTTCTTTTTCTTTCAGGTGACTTATTTTTTTATTTGCAACACAAAAGAACATAGGCTTGACACATCAAGGATAAGGAACAAGCCTGATTGTTTAAATTTTGGAATTAAAACCTAAGAAGTTTTAATTATGATAACATCTGTGTACATTGGTCTGTCAAAATGTCATAAGAAATTTTTTATGAGCATAAACTTCATGTCATTGCACAAAAATCTCACCATTGCTCCCCAACCTATAGGCCTGTTGAAACCTCCGTCACGTACCAACGACGCTACAAAAATTTTCTTAATACACCAAATAGCCTCTCCTCTAATGTTAAATAATAAGTATTCATATGTAAAATTCAATTAAATCATAACAAATCTTTTTATTGAGAATAAAAATCTATAAAAATAACTTTTAAGTTCTAAATGGATAATTTTAAAGAATTTTAGTTGACGTTTGCATGTCCATATCCATGCATGATGGAAGTCTTTTACATTTATTTTTAATTTTTAACTTTAATTTTTTTTCTTGGTTGATGATATAATGAACCATCCCAGGCTTGTTGTTTTCTGTGATATTTAGCTGTTGACATTCACGTGATCATGCTTTTAATTTCCTTTGATTAAATAGAAACTCTTGTTTGCATTTCTGATTTTTTTGGATACAGGTCTGAAGCTCATTACTGTGGATCGCCCTTTTGCTGAGAAGCACTATGCAGATTTGTCCGCTAAGCCCTTCTTTAACGGGCTTGTTGAGTACATTATATCTGGCCCTGTTGTTGCAATGGTTTGGGAGGGTAAGAATGTAGTTACTACTGGTAGGAAGATCATCGGTGCTACCAACCCAGCAGAATCTGCTCCCGGGACCATCCGTGGTGATTACGCCATTGACATTGGCAGGTGAGCTAGCTTTCTCATTATGATTTATTGTCGTACGCAAATTATTTGCTCATGTCGAAAACATAGCCTAGGTCTGTTCTTATTGAAATTAATTTTTTTTCTTTAAGTTGGTTCTTCAAAGGCAACAGAGGACTATTTGATTTCATCAGACAACTATGTTCCTTTCTTGAATGGCACGTTTTGTACAACAATCATGCTACATGTACATATTGTTTTACATATTTTTGACATTGTGCCACGTAAGGCAAGATGTAACCCATGGAATCTACACTTAGCATAATTCTTTGGTACAAAGTGTTGTACAACACTCGTAACGAAGGACAATATTTTATCTCACCTTTCTTTCTTAATCATATCCAGGGTTGTATATTCCAGCATGCCAAACATGCCACAAAAGATCTTTAATGTCTGTGTCGAGTGAAACCGAGTTAACTTGGAAAACTCCCAATGCATAAAACATTATGGCTTTTCTGATTTTGGTTATAGATGCTGACGTAATTTACTGTTTCAATATCTTCAGGAAAGCATAGGCAAATTGCTGTATTTTTCAATGTTCTAAACTCACACTAAAACTTTTTGGACGTTGAAAGATGTGAAACAAATATCAACGTGTTTACTGAAATAGAACATCTTAGAAGTTCTCTGCTCTTGTTCCTCGTTGCTATAGCATCATTAAATTGAAGAGAGCTTTACGATAGAGAAATAAGACACTTGTTTTTGCGGTTGCAGGAATGTCATTCACGGCAGTGATGCGGTGGAGAGTGCAAGGAAAGAGATTGCTCTATGGTTTCCTGAAGGAATTGCTGAATGGAGGAGCAGCCTTCACCCCTGGATCTATGAGTAAATTTCTTTCTTGAGTTGAGCTAGCAACTCTATGTATGGCTCGTTTTTTATAATTATTGTAGCAAAAAGTTACCATTTCCGTCATAAATTGTGCTGTTAGACATGTTTTAAGTTTTGGTGAAATGATATGGATTGGTCATTGAGAATGTTTTCTATCCCAGTGCTACTTGAATTGTTAAAATGCAAATTTTAATGGTGGGACAGCCAAGCCGGGCCAGTCTCTTCCTTGAACCTTGTGGATGTTGGTAAGCTGTGAGCAGTCGAGTAAAATATTCACTCATGTTTTTGCAAATGTTGCTACAGATTTTATTTCTCTTGATTGTTGCCACTGATTCTTGAAGCCTCTAAACTCTGCCCAATAGAAGGTTCAATCATGCTTGGTGTACATCATGGCGCACTCCAATGTTTATACTTTGCCACGTGACATTATTCAATTGGACAGTTAAAAAAAAATAGTTTTTTCATTCAATTATTTGTTGACACAATGCAAATGTCAACAAGGGTGTATAAATAGTATAATTTTAGCGCTTTTAAGAGTCTATTTTTAAAGAACATATTTTATGATTTGGAGAGTATATATAAATTTAGAGTTAAAATTTTGAAGTACTCCAACAATCTCTTTATATTTAACACTTAATTTTACTACTTCCAAAAAATATTTATTATTTCTCTTTANATTTTAACTAGTTTTTCTTTATATTATTTTATGATTTTTCTACATTGAAAATTGAAATATTTTGAATGCATTTAATTATAGAGAGTGAGTTTGACTCTCCAAATTTAGAGAGTCAAGCCTACTCTTTAAATTAAAACATTAATTTAAAAAATCTTTTGGATCATGATTTTAAATATCGATTCTTTAAAATAGAGAGGATTTGATATTAAAGAGTCTCTTAGAGATGCTCTTATAAGGTTAGCTTTTCAAATGTCTCGTACTTTTGACAATTCAATACTTGAAGGGACGAATGTACAAATCATGTTATATGTGTTATGGTAATGGATTTTTAGGTATGTTTGGTACATCGATCATAGGATTGAATATGATTAATGAAGAGTACTTTTTAAAATTTTCATTTATTATACATTATTTGTCATCCATTATTGTGTTGAAAATTGAGTAATAAATAATATTTTTTAGAGAGTGTGTAGTTGAAATTTAAATTAACTTTATTGGTTTGTGTGTAGAATATTTTATTGGGTGAATGAATGGTGAAAAATCTTACTATATCAAACAATGTTTTGAAAAAATAGTAGACAAACAGGGACTTAATGTATATAACATATTGTGATGGAGACTCAATAATTGTCTCTGGACCAGATACATTCTTTGCTACCCCATGTAGATTGTGAACACAATTTTTCAAATTGAACGAAGTTTAAGTTGAATTTATTTTTAAAGATTTTACAAGCGAAATTATATTAAGAGAGAATTTATTTAATATTCAAAATGCCATCTTATACGCAAATCATATTCATTTTGATTATCTTGATTCGGATTTTCATAATTTGATATCAACAAAGCTTGAAAGGAAATTGAACCGTTGCGTAGTTATAAGCAAACGGTTGTTTGGGGGCTCATCACCACATACAATTAGAAGCACTATTCTGCCAATGCATAGTTTCATCGCATGTGTAAATTACTCCTCAAATTCCCGTTCCAATGGCTTTAGGGAAGTTGCACACAACAATCTAGTCTTTGAATTGCTCTAACAAGTAAGATCGCGTTTCCAATCTTTTCCACATTAAAAGATTAAGAATAAGGGCCCGAGCCCGAATCTCGATCATCAGTAGAAGCCTATTCAGGTGGAAAAGAATAAGAATTGCAAGTGCTACCAACCCACCATTCCAAGTTTCAAAGCAACGCAAATTCTGGGCATTTGCTCCATCATTACAAAGTCATCTCCTGGAAAAGCAACTGAAAAACACAAGCTACCTACACTAACGACTAAGAAGGCTGTACGAGGGCAAGTCTTCAAGGCATGTAATATGTTGCAGAAGCTCCCTTTCCAGCTGACGCTGAGTAGCTTTCATCACAGTCTACTAACATAAAAAGAGAATTAAACAATCTAATAAAGGTTATTAGAGTGTATCTATAAATAATTGCCCAAGAGAAGATTAACGTTTCAAAAGGATCGATTGCTAGGGGTATTAGAGTCTAAATACAACATGAACTCTTATCAGTAATAAGTGGATAGTTTAACATGAAAAATTTTAGCAATACAAGCGCAAAAGGACTCAGTGAGCTGAGTTTTGCTTTTCCATGAAGTGACCCATTAAGTTTGATAGCAATGTCTAATGAAGTACGGAAACATGCTTCAAGGCAGTTCTTCTGGTGACTAAAACCTCTAATTTGGCAATCTGAAATTTCTGAAGAAGAGATGTGGAACAGACTGACAGAGAAAGTATATTGACTTCCAAGTTCTATATTCGAGAAAATCTAACAATTGGAGAGCACTTACATTGAAGTCCATGTAAGAAGCATGCATGGCAAGCCATTGGTGGTCCATTAATTTGAATGTGATACAGTATAGAAGGTCAAATGCAGATTCATTTTCTGCCAGGCAAAATGCAAGAAGGGTTAACTGTTGAGCATAAAAATGATCACGCAACGAACAAAAAGAGGAGGAGTGTGGTTTCACGTTTTAAATCATTACATGGGGACTTGTACATGCTATATTTTATGGTACTGATCATTGTTATGTTAAAAGATCAAAATGTTTGAAATGAAGAATGTAGCAGTGAGAATGTAAAAATGGATGTGTGGCCATTCCGTAACAGGCTAGATAAGAATTGAGAATATGCACCATAAGAGTACGTGAATTAAGCGGTTGACAATTTAGGTGGTTGTGGTGTATCTTGCATGAACCTAAAGAAGTTCTCAATTATAAAAGTGATTCAATCTCAATAGAATAGATTAGAGAGGGACGCATGAATTAAAACTAATATGGCCTTTTGTGATTGCTAAGAACATAGTTGCATTCAATCTTCAAAACATGCAGTCGTGAAAAAGGTTCATGTAACCAATTTCAAATTTGTAGGAACAAGATTTAGTTTTTGTTGTCTAGGCTTATATCTTTCATCCAAGGATTGATGGCTTTCAAGAACCAGCAGAAACTTAGAAGTGGTTGAATCATCTTTTAACTAGACCAGGTGACCAGAAGAATATCAGATTAATAGCACATGCATTTCTTCCATGAAATATGAATGCATAGAAACTTTCATTTGAAAAGGCCAGAATTGAAAACATTAGTTTCCAAGCATTACCTGCAAGAAACTTCAAGAAGGTTGCTCCCACCACTGTCCGGGGCTTTACTGCAGAGGTTAGGCAAAACACAAATGTTTATAAACTTCTTTACAACTTCACTTGATCATTCTTTGTTAATCATTCAAGCCAGAAAGAGATAAAGAAGCCACCTGCTTCTAGATCAAGCATCTGAATAAGCATGAATGTGATGTTGACACCAGCAACGGCAAATGGGTATTCCCACATGGCCCGATCACCTTCCTGCTTTCGTAGAAGATCTTGAAAAGATTTCTGTAAAAGGAACCATATGTCACGGGGAATGAACAAAACTTATTTTAATGAAGTTCCATTTTTAGTAGTAATTGAGACAACGAAGTTCATAAGCAGGCACCAAACATATAAAATAAAGACAAGCATAAACCAGATTGTATATTCCTATCATGACCATAAAAGTGGGGGATATGATCTGTGTGTTTGCGAACAAGATCGTGTGCGTGAGTGCGAGAGAGGGAGGGAGGGATGGAGAAATGGTTCATACCTGAAAGTTCCTAGCAAAGAATAACAAATTTTCCAATGATATAAAACCGCCGCCCCTGACAGAGTAACCTATAAGTAAAGGTACCAAGAAATTACAGGAAACAAAAATTTATCTACTGAAAATGAGAGACACCTGAAAAGAATTCAAGAAAATAATATGTACCTGAAGTCTGTAGACGGATCTTTTCCCTGCCAACCCATTTCCTTCCACTGCTCAGATATCAAACCAGAAAGTTCCTCCCCAGGAAAGGCAGCATCCCACAGTGCCCTCAAAGCTTCCTATAACAACACAGCAAATATTAAATTAGAGAGAGGCAGTCCTCAAAGCTGAGTTTCAATCCTAACCAAATGGATGGCCTCCAGTTTGAAGGTTCAAATTAATTGTAACAAGAGCATGAAGAAAATCTTTTCGAGTTTTAAATAAGATCTCTGAAGTTAGTGAGATGTAAACAGGACGATACCTGATGTTTGAGAATTGAACAATCATAAGCAACATCTATCCGCTGCTGTAGCCTCTTCAGACATTCCTCCTAATGCATGAGGTGAAATAGAACATCAAAATCTAATGACTCAAAGTGTTGCTCAGTCACTAGCCATAGTTAACTTAAACAAAAGAAAGAAGATAAATGAAAGGATGAGAAATGGAGGCCATATCATCATCAGTATATTTGCTTCAGCTGTTCAACTACAAACTCATGAAGCACAAATGCATGAGCGATAGTCATGCCCATCTATTAATGTAAATATATCCTTATTTAACAATTAAAGTTTTCCAGATCAGTTTTGAGATTAACTCGAGGGCACACCACATTTTAAGAATGTTCATTAATTTGGTAACGAAAGCCACACAAAGAATCAGGCAGAACAACAATGTGAGTAGTAACCAACTTTAATATAAGATAACCAGACAGATAGTTATAGTGCAAATTCTTCTCCCAAATATTAGTGTGTGTCTGTTGCCTTTACCATTAGTTGCATAAGTAATGACCCGAAAGATTGATGCAAGCTAACATATTAATTAACACAAAGCCAAGTAGATAATTATCTGATACAGTAAATGGG
>CAIGRN010014427.1:0-41521 GCA_903798345.1 Fraxinus anomala
TCCAATGCAATGATCTACGTCCCCAGTTATCAAGCTCTCCGACACGAGCAAGACTTTTTTCACTATTTTGATTAATTTATGGTGCAATTCAACCCTTTACAACACTTTCGGTAACTTACAACCAATGAACACCAATTCTTTTACAACGTTGAGCTTTCTGAGATCTCAACAAGACCCTCAATACAAAATGAGTTTACAAGTGAAGACTTTTTTCTTAATAAATGATGAGTACAAGGTTAAGTATAAGAAGAGAGGTAGGCAAACACTTTAACGGATAGCAATGAATGAAGCTCAAGTGTTTAGTGTTAAATCTTTGAATAAAGAATGATTTTCAAGATTTTGTTTTGATCAAAGATTTTTCAAGAGCAAAGTGATTTGATAATAAATGATATGTAAGATCAATGTAGGCTCAAGGAGTATCAAATTGAATGCTCAAAAACTTGTTTTTCAAATGGTAGGTGAGTTTGTATTTATAGCAGCTGAAAAATGCCAAGCTTTNTAAGAATGATTTTCAAGATTTTTGTTTTGACCAAAGATTTTTCAAGAGTAAACTGATTTGATAATAAATGATATTAAGATCCATGTAGGCTCAAGGAGTCTCAAATTGAATGCTCAAAAACTTGTTTTTCAAATGGTAGGTGAGTTTGTATTTATAGCAGCTGAAAAATGCCAAGCTTTCTGTCCAACCGGACGACCATCCGAATGTCCGGTTCATAATCGGACGAGTCTGGTTCTAAATTGGACAACCCAACTTACCGTTAGAACAACTTTGTCAGAACTGTCAAAAAAGTGACCGTTGCTGACAAACCGGACGTCCGGATGACCAGAGACAGTTTGTGTCAAATTTTGTTTTGTTTGCAATCAATAATTATTTTATATGATTTTTTACTTGATTTTTTAAAGTAAGTTAGTTTTAATAGTTTTCAAAAAATATGTTAAAAAAACTTCCCTTTGATAAATAGAAAATAGTTTTGTGCAAACGTTTTTGTTTCATAAATTGTATTAATTGCCAGAAAATGACTTGAGCTTGAAGTGTTATTGCTAAGAATTAAAATGTTTTACCTTTGCAATCAAGCCAAGATAAGTCTAGTTACACTGTCTTCGATAAATTTGGTGCGAGTGCTCGATCAATCTTCGTTTGAGGTTCCTTGATTGATAATTTCTCGTTCAATGATTTTGACTCAATTTGCCAACATGCCAATCAGTTTAGAGATTAAATTAGAGATAAACATAAGTTGTTTGTTAATCAAAACATACGATTTGACCATAAAGACTTAAACTATGGGATAAAAACCATAAAGACCATAAAGACTTTAAGTGATGACTCAATAAGTCTTTATGGTCTTTATGTTAGGTGTTGGTTATTGAGAATGACTGTATAATGAGGGACATTACATTAATCATTGAAAAAAAAGGGCCTAATGTAAAATGTATCTCTGTATCCTTTATAACTTTAGTGATTAAGCCTGTAAGCGTATCTAAAAATATGGTACAATAAAGCCATTTGACTTGAAAGTTATCAGCCAAAAGCTCGCTATAAGTGTCATTTAGAAAATTTAATTGAGAGAAGTCTGAGAAAAAATAAATAAATTCCGTAATTATAGTATTTATAGCATTATCGTTATCACAAAATATAATAATAGTACCATGCTCAATTTCGTAATCATTAACATTTGCTTCTTCCGAAGCAGTTGAGTACAACAACTTCCTGCATCAATGTATTTAACGTCAGCCATAGACAATGATATAGAATTCTATTTCTCACTCATCCAAGCCAGAAGATTTGTACCAACATAAACACCCCCTTCAAAAGTAAGTTTTACATCATCGGCATTATAAGGCCAATTGGCATTGGAATAACTTGCTAGATCTAGATTAGAATCTTTGGAGAACCAAATACCATGACCTACTATCTCATTTAAATACCAAATGATATGTCTCACAATACTTAAGCTCTGAGACTAGGGTGAGCCTGAAATGTAGCACAAACATCAACACTAAATGCTATAGCGGGTTTACTAGGGGTAAGATAGAGTAAACATCCTATCATGATTCGATAAAGTGCTTGATCAACACTTTTTCCTAAACGATCACAATCTAACTTGATGTTAATGCTCATGGGTGTTCTAGTGTGCTTCTTGTTATCTAACCCAAATTTCTTTACTAGATGCTTAGCATACTTTGATTGAGATGTAAACATCCCATCATTAATTTACTTAACTTGAAGCCAAGAAAGAAATTGAGTTCTCCTAACATACTCATTTCAAATTATTGTTTCATATATTCAGTAAATTTATGAGCAAGAGAGTAAATAGGAGATCCAAACACAATGTTATCAACATATACCTGAGATATGGTGATGGTTTCCTGTACTCGTCTAATAAATCGAGTCTTATTTGCATCGCCTCTAGAGAACTCATGTTCCAAAAGATATGCAATTAATCCATTATACCAAGCTCTAAGAGCTTGTTTCAATCCATACAAGGTCTTTTTATGTCTATACACATAGTAAGGAAACTTGGGATCAATAGGTTTTTCAACATATGCCTCTTTTGAAGTATTCCATTTAAGGAAGTATTCTTGACATCCATTTGATATAGTTTAAATCCTAATGAACAAACTACTGTAAGTAGGATTTTGATAAATTCAAGTCAAGCTATAGGGACAGATGTCTCATCAAAGTCTATACATTCCACCTGGGTGTATCATTGAGCAACTAACATAACCTTATTTCTAGTTATAGTACCTTGTTGATCAGTCTTATTCTTGATGATCCATTTGGTATCAATAACATTTTCATCTTTTGGCCTAACTACTAAATATTATATATCATTATTAGTAAATTGGTTTAATTCCTCATGCATGGCACCAACCTAACATTCATCTCTAAGAGTATATTCTACTTTCTTGGGTTAAATTTGAGAAACATAAATGTGATTCACAACTCTATTAGGTAATCTCATCCTTTTTTCTAACCTCCCAATGATATTGTCCATAGGATGATTAGCCTTAACCCTAGATAAAGGTTCCTTACAAAGTATATCTATACCTGTTGGAGAATTTTGAGTTCCAAGTTAGGTTCGTTCTTAGTTTCAGTGATAAGAGCCTCACTTGTTCTCTCAAATTCTTCCAAGTTTTCCAATGTCTCCCCTCATTTAATGCATCATTAACAATCACACTTAAAGACTCCATTACTATGAGTGTATGAGAATTGTACACTCGATAAGCCCTACTATTTGAAAAGTAACCTAAGAATATTCCTTCATCACTTTCATAATCAAACTTGATTATATTCTTTTTATCTCTCAAAATGTAACACTTTCTATCAAATACTCGAAAGTATTTGATAGTGGGCTTTCTTTCCTTCAAGATTTCATATGGTGTTATCTCAATCTTAAGTCTAAGGTAAACTCTTTTCATTATGTGACAATCATGTCAATGGTTTCTCCCTAAAAACCCATTACTAGATTCTTTCCATGAAGCATGGCTCTAGCTCTAGCCATCTCTTGAAGAACTCTATTTTTCCTCTCAACCATTCTTTTTTGTTGTGGAGTGATTAGTAAAGAGAACTCTTGTTGAATTTCCTCTTCCAAGCAAAAGTCCCAAAGCTAAAGTTTTCAAACTCCCTTCCATGATCACTCCTGATTTTAGTTATGGTACACTCTTTCTAATTGAAGTCTGTTACCCAAGGACTTGACAAGATTGAACACCTCAATATTTTCTCTTAACTACTCTATCCAAGTAAACCTAGTGTATTCATCCACCACAACCAAAATATTCCATCTACCACCTTGATTCTCTGTCCTACATGGTCCAATAAGATCCATATGAAGCAGTTCTAAGGGTCTTTTTTTTTTCAAAATGCTTGTATTCTTGTTATGTCTTAACTCATTGTTGTTTTCCTTGTTGATATGGTCTACACACAGCATTATAAATATTATTAAGCCTAGGAAGACACCAACCGGTTCTTTCTTAGACAACATCGACAAATTTTTAATTATGACCAAGTTTTGATGCCAAAGTTTAGTCATGTCAATCTTGGCACTACGACATACATGGATAGAGTTTGGTAAAACCCCATAATAATTATCTGAGGCCCTTTTTCCTTCCATAACCACATTACCATTAGACTTATACATAGCAAATCTCTTCTGAACAAAACTAACCACATAGTTATCATCACAAATTTGAATATTGCTTAAAAAATTAGATTTTCAACCTTCCGTAAAAAGAACATTCTCTTTAACAAGAATAAGTGCTATAGTACCATCTCCAAAGGTAACGTACCAACTTTTCAATCCTCAAAGATTGAGAACAAAGCTTTGTTCCCACACTTATGTCTAGAGAATACACTATCAAGGTACCATATCAAATCATTTTTATCTTTAAGAGCTACATGAGCAACATGAAAATTAAATTCTTCATATTCACCAGTGAGTTCACTCTTTTTAACCTAAACCTTCCCAGAAGAAGATGTTATCTTATACAACATTGTCATCATTTTAGTTAGGTGATTGCCTTATTTAGTTAAAAGCCTAACCTGATTTGTGAATTCCTTTTTATCGTTCCTAACCAAGAGTTTACAACACCTAAATCTTGTATGACCTAACTTTCTAAGTTGAAACACATAGGAATGAACCTAGGGACAACACTAGGTTTCAAGTTTAGGATTGTAAGATGAGTAATCCTATGTTGCATATTTGATTTCTCTCTGATATCTTTTTTCTTGGGTTCATTGACTTCTAAAATATTAGTCTTGGCAAAGGCAGATACAAAGGTAGTTTTAGAAGAGGTAGTGACATAAGGACCTGTTTCACTATAGCCCAAACTTTCTTCAGTTCTAGCAGGTTTGTATAATCCTAAAATGTTGTCAAGCTTCTTAGATCCACTAGAGAAAGTATGGAGTTGTGCGTTGAATTTATCAAGTTTACTCACTAGTGTCTGAGCCTTATTCTCTAAGAACTCTTTCTTACCCCTCAACTTATTCACACTATAAGTTGACTCGTCAAGTTTGATCACAAGCATTTCCCTTTCTAACTCAAAAGCATGTAATTTCTTAAAAATGGACCTATTTAGCTTCTGCAGTTTAAGATTTACCTCAAATAACTAGTTACAAGCCTCTTGGATATCTTCTTCACCCTCAGATTCTTTCTCTGAAGAGTCAGCTTGTTCTAAGTTCTTAACTTTATCATTCTCCTTCTTGCTTTCACTCTTTACTATGGAAGTAAAAGTTATATAGTTCAAACTTTCCTCAAAAGTAGAAATCTTACTTTGATTTCTAGAGCTAGACTTATCATCAATGAGATATACATTCATAGCCTTTCGTAATGCCTTTTTATAACTTGGAACCATAATATGACCAAATCCCTGAAATTCATGACATCTAACATTTTGAGACTTCTTGGCATTCCTAGTATCTTTCTTCTCTCTTTTATCTTTTTTGTATTTATTAGGACCACCTGTGTACTTTTCCAGAAGTTTCTTGTTATTCCTAAAAAACATCTTGAACTTCTTAACAAAATAAAAAACATCCTCATCTTTAAGAGTTTCATCATCTGTTGTGGTACAATTATCTTTCTTGACAACGTTGAGGAAACTAGACTTGTTTTGCTTCAACTAAGGTAGGGTTAGCTCGTAGGTTTGAAGTGATCCTAATAGTTCTTCTATCTTAATCCAATCCAAGTATTTGTTTTCCTCAATTGTTGTGACCTTTGGTCTAAACCTTTCAGGTAGATAGATACCTTCGAACCTTTTTAACTATTTTGATCTTCGAAATCTATGTTGAAGTTAGAATTAACTATATCAATTGAATTTGAATAGATCTCATCAAATGAGTAATCATCATTCATTCTAATTTTCTCAAACCTAGTGATCAACATTTGAATCTTAAAAGTATTCACAGTTTTAGTTCCCTCATGTATGGTTTTAAGAATGCCCCTTGCTTCCTTAGAATTCTCACACATCATACATTTGAACTCTTCAGGTGATACAACCATAAAGATTGTATGAACACATGTGCTTTTCCAATTATACTCAACTAATTCATCTCTAGTCCAAATGAATACATCCTTAATCTTATCAACACCATCGATAGTTGCATATGGAAACCCTTTTCCAAACTTGTTTATACATGAATTTCAAGAAAGCTCTCATCCGAACCTTCCAGTAAGCATAATTACTTCTATCAAAGTACAGAGAAATAGTTAATGATTGTCCCTGGTTCAAGAATTGAAATTAAGTTTTAATACCAATATTGGAATTAATGATGTTCAACCCACTTAATACCTAAATGAGGGTAAATAGGTATAATATACGGAATTTAAACGTCATAAATTATCTAGTCTAAATGTATCTAAAAAAAAACCTTTGCACCATAGAAATCACAAAAGCAAGTAAGTAAATACGTAAAAAGTAAATAAAACTAAGAATTATTTACGAAGAAAAACCCTTGAAGAACTATTCAAGAGAAAAAAAATTTTGAGTTCCCCGTTCTATGAAATGATCCATTAGATTGAACTTATAGATGTGGTAAGATACAACTAACCTTTAGTAGACTCTGACACATAATCTGTAATTATTGAAGAACTCCCCAGTTGTGCACTCTATCACCTACTCCAAAACCTCTGGACTTATTTTCCCTTGTGAATCTCCAAGAACAAACTCGTTCTTGCTTAACTAGAACTTCGATCACCTCTCATATTCTTCATAACTCTGAAGGCTATTTGGTTGAGGATTTTCTAGTGTTTTGATTGTTGAATATAGAAGATAAATTTTTGGCAACAATTCGGTTCTTCTTGTCTAAGATCTTCTCCTCAATTGCTTTTCTCTCATCACCCACAAAAGAAAAGATTTTTCTGCTTTCTTAACTGTATTTCAAAGTTCCAAGTGATTTAGGAGTGTTTAGAGGTTGAAATAAGCAATATAGGATTTCTCCCACTCGAACACGCGTTCAAGCACCCACTTGACATTCATTAAGCACGCTTGTTTAGGACAACTTGCTCAAGCAACCTATGATGTTCATGGAGTGCATTGTGCTCTAGCAGCTTTTGGACATTCATCGAGCACACGAGTTTTGGAAAATGTACTCGAGCACCTTTTGAACCTTCATCGAGCACTCATCAAGAATAAATTGAGCATACATCGAACACCATTTAGCCTACTATCAATACCCGTAAACTTAGTCACAAATACAACTTGATTTAATGATATTTGGATGCGGAACTTGCAAAAAGTTTAGACCTAAGAACTTTCATTGTGCAACTCAACCAAACTTGAGCAGCAAATGAATAAGTTCAGTGAAACAACATAAGAATAAACACTCCGGATGAGAATTGGATAATAAGATTGGAGGTGTGTATCCCACAAAAGAGTCGAAAAAAATTTGATTATTGAGGATTGAGATATAATGAACCCAGATACATCAATCGAATATTGAGTAAGTCAAACTTAGTTTTGATAGCATTACTTATGAACATTTTATTAATCGTTAAAGACTTTCAATACTTGATACAAGTTTGACAAAGTTATATAATGCATTTATATTTATGTATTTACTAGTGTGTTTAGTATAGTCTTTCTCGGGACCATAAAAAATTAAATTTGGAGATGTGACAAGTGCATATTATGTACTTACTTGAGCTTCTATACTTGTTTATTATCACTATATTGAGCGATATTTACCTAATTGAGTCTAAATATGATAAATTGTAGGTAAAATCCTTACTTGGATGCAATTGGAATGAAAATGACATTTTTAATCTTGATTGGAGTTCAATTGATAATCAATCGGATTGCAACACATGATCAATGTGAAGAATTAAGGGAGCAATCAAAAGAGAATCACGAGTTTCAGGGTTTAAATTCAACCTATTAAAAGTTTAGGAACTAAATTGCAAAACTTCCAAAACTTGCATCCGATCAATTATCAACTATGGATGCAGAGGATTGGGTTTTGAAGTTTTAAAGATGGAGAATCAAAATTGCACATAAAAAAGGACTTGAGTTGACAAATGAGAAAAGTCATGCACCAAGATGCAAAAGGGAAAAACTATGCTTTGCAATCGTAGCCATTGAACAATCAATTTGAGCTTTGTATAACAGTTAGGATATCTATTGATGACATAGAGATTAAACCTACCATTGAGACACCATCACTAAAGATACTCTAGTCAACTCTATTTGTTTAGACTGACTGTATCTATCTAGATACAACAGAGGATGGGGGTACAAAGTGGATGGTGAGGTTAAATAGAGGCCCTGGAAGTATCGAGCTAGAGCTCATCTATATTTCACTTCTGATGCTTCATGGGAGTAGTAGGAAAAAGAATGAGCAGCAATTCATTCATATCCATACCACTTTACAATGTAACAATGAGAAGACAAACTAATATTATCGATATTTTTAAATTTTTTGTTGATACGCAATAAATCTCGAGGCTATGATGCTTAAAATTTTAATTTATATTCATAGGCTTTGACTGAGGATTGAATTAACACCACAATATGGACCCAAATCAAAAGCTCAACCCAAAACTTAATGGGTCATTTGAAGTAACATTGTAATTAATGGTTGTTCGTGGTCCATTCGGTATAAATGATGGCCTATTAAATATGCTTAAAGCCCATTTACACTTCTTTAGTCCATTTGATTATGCCCTGATTTGTTGTATTTATATGTTTCCTTTTCATTTGAATTTTGGAAATACAATAGAATTGAAGCAAAGTGAGGCAGCTTTTCTTTCATAACTTGTGGTAGTAGTGTGTGTTTCTCTTCCTCTCTTTTGAGTCTCTTTATGAGTGCAAGAAGCTTATTTTTCCTTTCTTCTTCCTCTTCTTGAGCTACCACCTTCATCTTCCTTTCTAGGATACTTCCTTTGTGGATGTGAGATTCTCTTTGCGGGCTAGACTTTTTCTTGGGCAACCTATGTGGTGTATTAAGTTGAGCTTAAGGGTTTGAAGTAACCTTGTGATATGTGGGTCGATTGAACCGAGCCTGTAGAAACCGGAATGAAGAGAGTTAATTAGGGATTGATTTATGTATCATATTTAATTGTTTCCATAATTAAGTAGGATAATTTATTTTCCTTATTTAGGGGATTGTTTTCCTTTTAGACCTCAATCCACGGTTGTATATAAACTCATGTATACATGAATGAATATTGAACGATTTCACACAGAAATTGTGTGTTCTCATTGTTTTCTACATGGTATCAAAGCAAGATTCTTTCCTAACCTAGCCACCCTAGCCATAAGCCGTCAATGGTAGAAAACGTGGAACACAGCAAAGGGTCGACAACATTAGAATAACTTCAAGGTGAGGTAGAAATCATCTCATCCATAGGCTCCAATAACATCGAAAATACCTCATTTCAACTTAGTGACGAAAAGTTGAACGGAAAGAACTTTCAAGAATGGGCCCAATCCATCAAATTGTTAGTCGAAGGAAAGGGAAAATGGGTTACCTCATCGGTGACACAAAAAAACCAACAGAGACGACACTTCTTCAAAAATGGAAATCGAAAAACTCCTTGATAACCGCCTGGCTCGTTAATTCCATGACTCCGTCAATAGGTAAAACTTACCTATTCTTGCCTACGACGAAAGAAGTTAGGGATGCAGTGAGAGACACATACTCAGATAGAGAAAATGCCTCACTAATCTTCGAGTTGAAGACTCCACACTAGGGGAAAGAGAAGTGATGGATTATTACTTGGAGACGACAAATTTGTGGCAGGAACTTGATCTCAGCCTCGAGGAAGAATGGGAATGCCCTGGCGACAGTGTACGTTACAAGAAAAGAGTTGAGAATGAACGGGTTTTTGAATTTCTAGCTGGGCTCAACCGCGACTTGGATGATGTCAGGGGACGAATCTTGAGCGGGCGACCACTACCTACTACATGAGAAGTTTTTTCAGAAGTGTGAAAGGAAGAATATCGTCGAAAAATCATGATGAAGACCAGCGAATATGACAGCACAGTGGAATCGACGATGCTGTCGAGGCGGAATGGACTTGGTGGGCTTAAAAGGGTTGGAAGATCTAACAATAGGCCGACTGCTGTAAATGGGCCGAATGGGTCAAGTTTTAATATGAAGAATCCATGGGCTGAAAAATCTTATAATGGGCCAGGTGAACCTGGAGGCATATTAAGGCCCATTGGATATAGTATTGGGCCTGGAATGAATGGATTAATTCCAAATGGATCAAAACAACTTAGCGGACGGCCATGGTGTGAATACTGCCGTAAACCAGGACATAATGAGGATAAGTGTTGGGATCTACACGGGAAGCCCACTAACTAGAAACCAAGGAAAAATACTAAAAATCGAGGCTATCAAGCATCAATTAGTCCTACTGAAAATCCCAAAGAAAATAATTCTTCTAGAGGGCATGCATTTAATCCTGAAAAATTGGAACAACTTTATCAAAATTTTTCCAGTCTTCAGACTTCGAGTCAACCTTCCAAACACGTCCCGTCAAGCTCATTAGCCCACAAAGGTAAACACTTAAGAGCCTTGACTACCTCTTCAAAATACAACGTTCTTTGGATTATTGATTCAAGTGCGTCCGACCACATGACGAACTCTTACCATATTTTCTCCTCATATACGACTTGTGCCGGCAATATTAAGGTCAAAATTGCAGATGGGTCACTCTCAACTGTTGCAGGAAAAGGGAGTATCCAAATATCTGATTCTATAACACTAAACCCAGTACTTCATGTTTCAAATTTATCTTGTAATCTGTTATCCATTAGTTAGTTATCAAAAACTTTAAATTGGTCAGCTAAATATTTTCTATCTCATTGTGTTTTTCAGGACCTATCATTGGGGAAGATGATTGACAACGCTAAAGAGTACGAGGGCCTTTACTACTTTGAGGAGACAGATTTGAGTAAGCCTAGTCAAATTGCAATTTGTGATTCTGCATATGTCTTTAAGGATAGTAAGATTTTACTATGGCATTACCGAATGGGTCATCCCAATATGCAATATTTAAGACATGTACTTTTATCTATTTTTTCGAATAAAGCTTGCTTTGATTTTCAATGTGAGATCTGTGAACTAGCAAAACACCAACGTAGTACTTTTTCGAAATCCATGTACAAACCATCTAAACCTTTCACTAGTATTCAAAGTGACTTATGGGGACCTTCACGAATCCCAAATCGCACTCACACTAAATGGTTCATTACATTTATCGATGATCATAATCGGGTCTGTTGGGTTTATATGTTAAAAGAAAAATCTGATGTTCGCTCAGTATTCATCAACTTTTCATTCCATGATTCAAACACAATTTCGAACTTAAATTCAAATCTTCCGCACAGACAATGACACCGAGTACTTCAACTCTATATTACGTGATTACCTACAAAAACATGGGATAGTCCATCAGAGTTCTTGTGTCGACACTCCTCAACAAAATGGTATTGATGAACGCAAAAATAGACATCTCCTTGAAGTTTCCCGTACCTTAATGTTCACTACAAATATGCCAAAACAATACTAGGGAGACGTCATTCTAACATGTACCTACCTTATCAACAGAATGCCTAGCCGCATACTGGACTTTGCATCACCCTTCCAAAAATTCCATACCTGCTTTCCTACTTCACGTCTATACTCTAATCTACCTCTCAAGGTGTTTGGTTGCACTACATTTGTTCATGTTCATCCTCACAATCGAAACAAACTAGACCCTCGTGCAGTTAAATGTATATTCATTGGATACTCAGTCACTCAAAAGGGCTACAAATGCTATGATCCATCTACAAAGAAGACATTTGTAAGTCTTGATGTCACATTCTTTGAAAGAACACCTTATTTTCAACAGTCCTCTCTTCAGTGAGAGAATTTGTGCGAAGATCGGTTCCTAGATTTAGATCTTGTTCTTCCTGAACATACCTCAAATACAGACTCTGACTCCATCATGCCACATGTAGAACATAACTTGAACTTAGAGGGAGATGTAGGAAAACAAAAGGAAAAAGAGATACTAGTTTATTCAAGGAAGCCAAAATCAAAAGAGAACCTCATACTTGAAGTACCAAAAGAATTGGAACCGATGATAGCTCCACACCATCATGAGTCCGAACTTCCTGATATCATTTTACCCATTGCACTCAGGAAACCAACTCGGTCATGTACTCTTCACCCAATCTCAAAGTTCATATCATATAATGCCTTATCTACAAAATTTCGTATGTTTACATCTAACCTTGACAGCACAATAATTCCAAGAAATATTCGGCAAGCCTTGGAAGTACCAAACTGGAGAAATACAGTAATGGAAGAAATGCAAGCCCTACAAAAGAATGAAACTTGGGATGTGATAGATCTACCAAAAAGAAAAAGACCTGTAGGATGCAAATGGGTGTTCAATGTGAAATATAAGGATAATGAGACAATAAAAAGATACAAAACTCGTTTGTAGCAAAAGGATATACACAAACCTATGGCATAGACTATACAGAAACATTTGCACTGGTGGCTAAGCTAAATACGATACATGTCCTTCTGTCCTTAGCTGCAATTTGGATTGGCCCCTTCAACAACTCGACATCAAAAATGCATTTTTAAATGGAAAATTGGAAGAAGAAGTATTCATGACACTACCACCCGGCTTCTACTTACAAGAAGAAAATCGAGTCTGTAAACTAAAAAAAGGGCACGGTTTGATCGATTTGCCAAGGTGTTTAAAAAATAGGGTTATCAGCAAGGACAGTCAGATCACACTATGTTTTTCCAACAATCAAAGAGTAGAAGAAAAATAATTTTAATTGTTCGACGATATAATTCTAACTGGGGACAACACAATCGAGATGGAAAGACTGAAGAAATACCTGGCGATTGAGTTCGAGGTAAAAGACCTAGGACAAATGAGATATTTCTTAGGAATGGAAGTTGCAAGGTCAAGAAAAGCTATCAGTGTTTCACAACGAAAATACATTCATGATCTCCAATCTGAAACATGCATGTTTGGATGTGAACCATGTGACACACCAATTGAGACAGGAAGAAAGACAGAAAATTTAGGGAAACTAGTTGAGAAAGATAGATATCAACGACTAGTCGGAAGGTTAATCTACCTATTTCATACAAGATCAGATATTGCATTCGCAATAAGTGTGGTACGTCAACACATGCATTCACCTAAGGAAACTGATTTGGAAGCAGTATATAAGATTCTCAGGTATCTAAAAGGATCTTCAGGAAATGGACTGTTCTACAAGAAAACTGAAATGAAGGAAATAAAAGTTTTCACAGATGCAGATTAGGCTGGTTTTATAGAAGATAGGAGATCAACTACTGGCTACTGTACCTATGTATGGGATAACTTGGTAACTTGGAGAAGCAAGAAACAAAATGTAGTGACGAGAAGCAATGCAGAAGTCGAGTTTAGAGCAATAGTACAATGAATATGTGAAGGACTATGGCTAAAGAAACTTCTAGAAGAATTGCAAGTTGTTGTAAAGCTCCCAATAAAATTATATCGTCACAATAAAGCAGCAATCAACATCTCTTTGAATCCAGTACAACATGATTGTACTAAATATGTAGAGGTGGACAGACACTTTATCAAAGAAAATGTTGAAGAATGAGTGATTTGTATGACATATGTCCCTACAAAGGAACAAACAGCAGGTGTCTTCACCAAATGATTACCTCAACAGAGTTTTGATAACTTCATTCACAAGTTGGATATGGTCAACATTTACCATCCAACTTGAGGGGGAGTGTAGAAACCGGAATGAAGAGAGTTAATTAGGGATTGCTTTATGTACCATATTTAATTGACTCCATAGTTAAGTAGGATAATTTATTTTTTCCTTATTTAGGGGGATTGTTTTCCTTTTAGACCTCGATCCACGGTTGTATATAAACTCATGTATACATGAATGAATATTGAAAGATTTCACACATAAATTGTGCGTTCTCATTGATTTCTACAGAGCCCTCAACCTTTGTAGTCGCCAAAGGTATTGGTTTTGCACATTCTAAAGCTTCTTGGTGGTTTATATTTTCAACATTTGGTATTAGAGTAAAGCATTGATGGTCTTTGGCATGAGAATTAAGAAGAAGAACTTCGAACTAGTACAAAAAACTATTAGAAAACCTCCAACCTACGCCTCTAAATCCATTTTTCGACCAAACTAGGCATCAATTGAGTAAACGGACACCATATTCTTACTTCAATGAGGCGAAGCTGCTTGGCAGGCACATGCAGCACGTGGAGGTGCACAGATGATGACTCCTGAAGGCCACTCACTACAACGGTAAAGGCATGTGAGGCTATTTTCAACGGTAGTCCTCAAAAGCAGTTTATTCATGGTTGTATTCTGGACTTCCTGGTAGTGTTACATTTTTCTTTTTATTATTTCGTGCAGTACACTGAATCAGACGGCTTTTCCCTTTTATTTTCGTGTGTTGAATGAACTTTTTTTGCATTTCTGTAGCTATTGAAGTTTTAAGGCGAATAGTAGTGGCCGTAAAGCTATGAAGTTAGCATCTCTTCTTTATTTATAAATCGACAGATTGGTCCGCTCGATGTCACGTTGCTTTTTTTGTTATTGTAGTTAAGGCTATTGTGTGGAGCAGCCATTTATCTTTTTGCATTAGAGGTCATCACGTAGGGTGTCTATTAAGTTTGGAGTTACCGTGTGAGGTAATCATTGTCCGTTGCTAGACCTAGGATATTAAATACTCCTTCGAATTTTGGATTCTAAGTGAATTTGATATATTGAATTTTGCATAAGCTTGATATATTGTGTTTTAGATTTATTATTGATAGTGTTGTCATATTATTGCTTGTCATTAGTATTGCACGTGACTTTAGAAAAGTTTGATTGGCTATTCTTTATGATTCATGCCCTACTTTACTTGTGATCATTGTTTGGTTGCATTTTTTGTTTTGTACATTTTTTGGTAAAAATGACAATATATTTTGAGTTGGGTATTTTTAATGGCAAATGTGATTTTCCGATTTAACAACAAAAGATGAAAAACATTCTTGTTCAACAAAAAGTTTCTAAAGTTATTAATGGCAAATTTCCTTCAAGTTTAACTAAAGATGAAAAAAGGATCATGATGAATTAGCATATACTTTTATTATTTTACACCTCTCCGATGTTTTGAAAAAAGTCGGTAAACACGATTCTACACAAAAGCTTAGGAAAAATTTGAATGATTTTTATTTGTTAAAATTCACTCCAACTTTGCGTTTTTTACTTGAAAGTTTTTTCAGTTTTAAAATTGACTCTTCTAAAGATTTGGGGCAGCCATGTGTGTCTCTCTTGCTTTCTTTGTGAGTCTTTGCGTGAGTGCAAGAAGCCGGTTCTTCCTTTCTTCTTCCTCTTTGTGAGCTACCACCTTCCTCCCTTTGTGGGATATTTCCGTTGTGGATGTGAGAAGGTTCAATGTCGGCTAGACTTTTCATTGGCAATCTTTGTGGTGTGTTTGGTTAAGCTTAAAAGTTTGGAGTAGCCTTGTGGTGTGTAGATCGATTAAACGGAGTCCTAAACCTTTGTGGTCACCAAATGTGTTGATTTTGCACATTGTGAAGCGTCTTTGTGGTGTATATTTTTCAACATATATCATCAAAGGGAGATAGCAGATATCCGACAATTCACACGAAGTCAGAACATATTTAATGTTCAAATGGCGAAAGTGCTTGCTTCTTTGAGACGATTTTCCCAACGTCAACCCTTGAAGACTAATTTTCCTGATGTCCTCGACATTCGTTGGGAAGTTCTCTTTCCTTTATCTTCATATTTTTTGTTTTAACATATACGACAATGTTGTATGAAGTTTGGTGGTGTGTAAAAACTCGATTGTTGTATTATATATCGATTCATCAAGTGTTGAGTCGAGCCTAAGTTAGTATTTTTTACTTTATTTTCATTTCAAAGAACAAAATGAAAAGGTTGCAAAATGCAAAACGAATTTTGTTGTGTCAACTTGGTCCATCAACTTACCTTTTAAGATGAATTTGAGGCATCTAAGTTAATTATTGAACATTGAATCTAGAACATATTTGGAGGCTTGAGCCATGTATATTAAGAATTTCGGTGTAGAATTAGTCAACAATTAGCCATCTAAATGGAGGATAATTTTGGAATTGAGCTAAAAAAGTCGAGTAAAAGGCGAATCATGAGCAAAGTGAGGTATAAAATTGGCCAACGCATTTTGCATAGAAAATTGAAGTTTGAGAAGATGGTTAATTATTATGATCCGATCTAAATGAAACAAATGGTTGGTCATTGTCACTACCCACTTGAAAAGTCGAGCATGAGATAAGTTGAAATTTTTCTTTGGATGTTATTGTAGAACTAAATTCCTGGAAACTATCTAGAGGCGAATATAGTGATATGGCTTGATTTGTTGACATGATATTATCGGTCCTAGGTGTGTTTAAAGTCTTCATATTATTTTATTTTTATCTGAAGAAACAAATGCGTAAGTCTATGGTATTAGATAAGTGTAGTTTTACACCTATTCTAGGTCTTTATCTTGCACTATTTTGTGTTGATTCATTCTTCTAGGTTTTATTTATGAGTAATGTTATTCAGCACAATTTGTCTCAAGCACCATTTTAGTTGACAATTGCATGACATTAAATGATAGATTCTCTTAAATGCAATGTCCAATGTTAGGTGACTCATTTAACGATTGTGCTTTATGTATATAAATGGTTTACATAATGATCTACACACACATGATATGATGATAGGATGATATACGATTGGGTTAGAATTTTTTCAACGCACATTAGAATTTTTTCAACCAAATATACACGCTTTTTTTTGATAACTCATCTGTATATAAATGATTATGTAATTGCTGAAGTATAAATAGTATTATTCTTCATTTAATTGAATATATAAAGTATGACCATTTAGACTGTTACTTTAACATCACTAGTACTAAATAACGTTATTCTTTATTTTATTAGGGACAACTCAAGTTTAACAAGAACAAAGGAATTTGAGGCGAAAAAGGAGCAAATGATGTGAGTTGACGATTCTGATACGATGATAATGCGCGGGACTTGGAATAAGGACAAACAAAAGGCACGAGAATAAGAGTAAAGACACAACGATTGAGGTGAGAAGTCAAATTGATTACAAACTTTTTGTTGGTCGCTAGTCTTAATCGTGGAACGCCAAAAAAGATGGAGAAAAAGGTTAGTCCTTGTTTGAGTCACCCTTTTTTTTTTTTTTGGGCAAAAACTTATTTGAAAATAGTGTGTTTATTGGAGAATGTACGATTAAAAAATAAAGAAATTTTTTTGATTTATGTGTAATATTTTTTTATGGAAAAATGTGCGAGTGGAAGTGAATTTAGAAAGGAAAAAAAAAAATGAAAGAGTTTTACAAAAATAAGGGCCAAACATAGACTTAGCTATGTGGCTTGCTGGTTGTCGTTAGCCACATTTGCCAGTCGTGAGTGAGGACCAATTCACCTCCAAACCCTTTTTCTCTCGCAGCAGTCGCAAGCAATGTCTCGCCGTGGTGAAGTTTTGTTCTCTGCAATCTGTCCATGAGGCAAAAACTGAAAATTGAGGGCCAACTTGGGTAATTTGAGGGCATGAATTTCAAGGCCAATTAAAGTCTATCTATATGTGTATTCTAAATCATAAGAACATCAATCTAGAGTTCTTTAGTGAAAACAAAAATTTCTCTCAAGCAAAAGAGTAATGCTAATCAGCCCCATTGGAGTTGAGCCCCAGTGGTTTAGGGTTCCTTTATCTGGGTATTCGTGAAGAGGAAAGCAAATGAAGGGTTTATTTGACCCCCAATATTTCAGATAATATATTTTGTAATAGTGATTTTTTAAGAATGAATGGTTAAAAAGTTTAGAATTTAAACATAACATTATTTTATTAAAAGAATGTGTGATTTAAAATGATTTAAAAAATAAATAAATTAAAGAATGAGACTCAATTATGGACAAAGATTATTTGAAGCGACTATCGAAGACTACATTTTTAATCGATTGCTTTCTTCTATTCCAAGAAATTTCATGTGATGTAGTTTTATATAGAAACGTGCTCTTCTAGTTCAAAGATGCTTGAATAATTTCTTTTTATTGATGAAGATGAGTGACTAATTTATTTTTTACTAGGATGATGGCATAAACCTTAGTTTGAAATTTTAATTTGAGAGTATGTTAACGTTTACACATCAATGGAGGTAATCTTTTTTAACTCTACAAGTTCAAAATGTTTTATGTAGAGTATAATTAAAAACATTGTTGTAGTGCAAAATCAATGCTCAATTCTAAATTTTCAACCATAAGCTATTTTTGCATTGAATTTTAGAACAAAATCATAAACCACCGATCTCAAACACACAATCACAAATTCAGTTTCACCATTGACTTAGAATTTAGAATAAACGGGGGCAGCCCAAGCTCATTTCATTTTGATGGGTAAAAAAAAAAGAGAACAATACATAAATCAGGTTTTTAGTAAACACTATTTCAAAATTAAGGATATAGGTTTTAAATTTCAAAAATCAGGTTTTTATTAAATTTTGTTTATGATTTAATTAATTAATTAATTATTTTATTACTAAATATATAAAAGTTACAGATATATGGAATTTGATCACAACTCAAAAATTTTAAGGTCACAATTCAAAAAATTTATAGGTCACAATTAGTTCATCGGTCACAAATTAAAATTTTAAAAATCACAATTTGTTCATCGGTCACAAATCACGAAATTTATATGTCACACAACTTATTTTATGATCACAAAATATCAAATTATAGGTCACAAATTACTTTTATTGGCCAAAAATTAATAAATTTGTAGGTCACACAATATTTATTGATCACAATTTATTCTTATTGGTCACACACCAATCAATTTATTAGTTACAATCAACAAATCATTTGTGACCACCACCAACACAATACCACCGTCGTCTCTGCCGCCAACACCAACGCCACCAACCCACCGCGCCAACATCACCACCACAGAAATGCACCACCGCCTGCCAACACCAACACCACCACTTCCCAGCAACCATCTGAAAACACACCCAAAATTTCACATCAGTTCTCGGAGCTGTAGGTCCCAGCCACGGTACACGGCAGATCTCGACCACGCGTGCGACGCGGCAGCTGCAGTAGTGGCCACACGCAATAGCACCAATACAACCGCCAACAAAAATGACCACCACCATTGGTTGTCAGATCTGTAACCATCTCACAATCGCCTTCACCATCTCACCATCACAACACCACCACCACCTCAATGCCGCCACCACCACCACCACCTCACAATCTGAAATAGAAACAAAGACAAAACAACCCCAAAACAGCCACCAACCCAACACAACACAACCACCAACACCACCATCAATACCAAAAATGCCACCAGATTTCTCTACTCCAGCAGAGATGACGCCTCTACAGAGTGACTCCGGCTAAGCAGATCAAATCACAGGAGCATGACCATCCCTGCCGCACGCACGCCACCGTACCACCATGGCACCCAGCAATGGTCAAACCACCACCATTCAACCGCATCTCCACTTCCACAACAATCGTTCAAATCTCGACAACCGCACAGAAATAACCGTCACCGCACGCACGCACGAACACAGAAACCCCATCACACCGCAACCTCACTCCACACCTCCGCCACCACCGCACCGCTCAAACAAAAAAATACAGATCTGCACCTCCACAGCTATCGCACCAACACACACACGCAACTGCACAATCATCGCCGCACGCACACCCACAACGCAACCATCGCACAACCTCCGCTGCACCGAAGACCTCCAACACAACCATTGCAAGCAAGGTTGGATCTGCATTGCAGCATCACAGAAGAGAGAAGACATCGTCACCGACAGATATGGAAGACGTAAGCACCGTCGTTGTCGATGAGGGAGAGGAGAGAAAACAGAAACGAAAATGAGGGAAACGGACGGGAGAGAGATATGAACGGATAGGGAGAGAGATATATGAATACTAGGTTTTGATTTGGATAAAATTAATTAATTGGGATGAAAATTATATAATTAATATTTAATTAGTTATTAAAAACCTGATTTTTGAAAAGTTAAACTTGTAATCTGATTTATGAAAATGATTTTTTAAATCCAGGTCTAGGTGTAATTTCCTCTATTATTAACCCGGGTAAAGTCAGCCCAAGCGGCCCNAAATTATATAATTAATATTTAATTAAATATACAAAACCTGATTTTTAAAAAGTTAAACTTATAATGTGATTTATGAAAATGATTTTTCAAATCCAGGTCTGGCTGTAATTCCTCTAAAACAAAATTATGTAAAAAATATTTTTTATGTGAAATATATATATAGTCAACTTGAAATTTTTTTAGTCCGATTCTTAATCTACCCACGAATATAAGTGTTTACATGTGCTCTTCCAAGCCTCTCTATATTATTAGTTATTCATAATCGTAATTCTCTAATAATCAGATTTAGTCCTACTGGGTACAAATTAAAATTAAAATCTAAATGTTAATCTAAGCCTCCGTTTGATCCTTATTTTTATCCTCATAATGCATTTTTCACATCAAATCAATGTGAGATTGCCTACATGTGACTCCATTCCATTTCAAATATAATTTACACCAATTTACATTTTTGTCCTTCGTCCTTATTTATTTTTGGATTGGAAAAAAGGGCAAATGTGGAAAATTGTTTGCAAAGTATGATTTTTGGTACATCAGGAAGTCACGGAATTGTCAGAAATTTTTTGGACAAACGGTCATATTTCTTATACAAATATACAATAAAGGTGGCCCAAACAGAAGGCAAGTTAAAATCAACAATTAATTTTAACCACATATTTTATGTGATCCACATATTTTTCAACCATACATTTAATCAAATTTTATTAAAATATACTAAAAATTTAATTTTAATCCCCACCAAACACGATCTTAAAAGTATTTGTTTAAGATTGCAAGTGTGGATGTGAATTTAAGAGTGTATAAATTACTTTAAATTATAAAATCAATTTAATTCCTTTGAAATATACCATACAAATTAATTCAAAAATTCCACATTCTTATGAACCAAATGATCTTATGATTATTGCAATATAGTATGAATGCAACCATTTTGACACAATTCTAATTTCTTGTTTAAATATCAAGGTTGAGAACTTTTCTTTTTTTTTTTTAAAAAAAAACTCTTTAATTTTCATACTTATTTTGAACAATACATTTATAAAATAAATATTTTAAACATAAATTCAAAACTTTTTCCATATTTTTTAACTTAATAATCTATAAATAATTACTATTCAAAACTCCTATATTTTAGAAATAATGGCGATGAAAGAAGGGCAAACGCGGGGGTAGAAATCCAATGCAAATTACACTTTTGGCATTTTACTACTGATAGCCAATCAGGCGACTCCACGTAATCTTGATTAAACTAGCAATCTGACCTTGTACGGATCTACGAAGCATATATAACATTCTGAAAACTTGTCATTTTCAGATAAATTTCTACAAGAAAAATTGGGTATGTAACATGTTACAATTCACCTGTTATTTTCATAATTTTCTTTTTCCTCTTTCGGTCAATACATCCTATGATTGTTTATGGTGGAAATCCTCATATAAAGGTACTATGTTGAATATGAAGCATATTCTTAAATAATGGAATTATCAAGAACCCATTTGATCTTTTGAAGCATATTCTTAAATCATTGAAAGAATTAGCAAGAACCCATTTGATCTTTGTGAATAATCTCTGAAAATTTATCATCTTTTTAATCAAAATCCCCTTGGAAATTGCCCTTTTTTTCGTTGTCTTGGCCAGTTTCTGAATTGTTTGTTCATTAGTTTTTGATGAAGTGGAGTATAGATCTTTCTTGGGTCTAATGCAGAGCCCATTTTGAATTTTGCAATCTTTGGGTTTTTTGTTATTCAATTGTAATATTTATCCATTTAGAAAAGAATCAGAAGTTAAGAAGATTTGTTTGTGATTATGGACAACAACAATTACCATTCTCTGCCTCCCTATCAATACAGCACGTATGGTTACCCTCATGTTCCACCCCCTCCAAATCAACAAAACCCGGGTCCATACCCCGGTCATCCTCCTCCTGGCTCTGTCCCGTACCCTTATCCACAGTACTCTCATTATCCGCCTCCGCCATTTTACAACACTTCAGGTTCCGGCCCTTTGAATTATCCATATTCAGGTCCAATGCCACCATCTGCACCTCCTGCTACTTCTGGACTTTTAGAGTATAGTTATCACCCATCCTCACATTCTACCACCCTCACTCACCAGTTCCATGGATACCCACCTCCTCCACCAACGTCAACCCCTTCTCAGTCGACCCATCAATCATATGGTAGTTTCCATTATGGTTCTTCCCATTATCTCCAACGTCAGAACTCGAGGCCATTGCAGCCTCCAGATAATCAAGCATATGTGCCGCCTAGAGTTAGTGGTGAGTACTCCAGTCACTACCATTACCAAGATAGTTCATCATCCGTGAGTGGTCCTACGAGGAATTCTGATCACATCAATGATGGTTCTACAACCCGCCCTCCAGTTTATCCATCTATCGATGGTCTCATGGAAAATGTTCATATGTCTAATAATCGCATTAAACCATCTGCTCCTGCCTCCCCTCCTGCTCCGTCAGCCTCATTGCCTAGTTCCCCTCCAAAATATCACTCTGAGTCTGGACCCTTGCCAATGACTAATAAGTATAATAGTGTGGGGGCTATTTATGGACATCTTAATTCCTTCTCTCGCTGGGAGACTTCTTCTACAGGTCAGATGGAGCACACTTCTGTTCCTGCCTCATCACATTCGACCACAAATGCCGAGACATCACATGCTCAGAATATGCAGCTTATGGCAGCTACATCTCCTAAAGGGTCTTTGAAAGTGTTGCTCTTACATGGGAATATGGATATTTGGGTATATGAAGCGAGAAATCTTCCTAACATGGATATGTTCCACAAAACTATAGGAGACATGTTCAACAACAATAAGATTACAAGTGATCCCTATGTCTCCATCACAGTAACAGGTGCTACAATTGGAAGGACTTTCGTGATAAGAAATAATGAGAATCCTGTTTGGACGCAACATTTTAATCTTCCAGTTGCTCACTATGCAGCCGAAGTGCACTTTGTAGTGAAAGACAATGATATTGTGGGATCACAGTTTATAGGGACAGTGACTGTTCCAGTGGAACATTTATATGGGGGAGCAAAAATTGAGGGGTTCTTTCCAATCCTTAACACAAGTGGGAAGCCCTGCAAGGCTGGGGCTATTTTGTATATCTCCGTTCAATATACCCCAGTAGAGAATTTAAGCATCTACCATCATGGAATTGGAGCTGGTCCTGATTATCGTGGAGTTCCTGGGACATACTTTCCTCTTAGGAGAGGTGGAATGGTTACTCTTTATCAAGATGCTCACATTCCTGATGGATGTCTCCCAATTCTAAAACTTGAGAACGGGATGCAATATGTGCATGAAAAATGTAGGCATGACATATTTGATGCAATACGTCAGGCCCGCCGTTTGATATATATTACTGGGTGGTCAGTGTGGCACAAAGTTAGGCTGGTTAGGGATGATAATTCTGTGTCATGTAGCACTCTGGGGGAGCTTCTGAGATCAAAGTCACAGGAAGGAGTGAGAGTTTTGCTGCTTGTATGGGATGACCCTACATCAGGAAGCATACTGGGCTACAAAACGGTAGGTGCTTGTCTTGCACCTAAACAGTCATAAGTGGATTTTCTGCATTCGAAATGGCATACTCTAATATCATTTGAGACTGTGATTGGATGATCTATCCATGTGTCAAAGTTTGTCGCATTACTCCAAATGACTGAGGTTGTATTTTACTGTCACAAAAACTCTTATGTACAATGTTTGAGTGACAGAACTTTTCACTCTCTTAAAATGTCACTGCAGACTTTGACATAGTACCTTCTTCACCCTCCACCCCTGGATGTCAAACACAAATCATATAGATGTGACACAGTTAAGGAAAATTCCACTTGAACACTCTTTTGTTAACATTATTGTTTGACATTCCAAGTGTTGATTGGGTGAAAAATTTGTCAAAAATTTAAACTGTCCAAGATGTGAATGATGATATACATGTAGCATAATTGTACAGTTAAATATTACTTGTTAATATGTGATACAATTAAATATTAATTTTGCAATTCTAGAAAGCACTTTGAAGCCAGCTTCTTTTTCACTCAAATGGTCTAGAATACAAGTTTAATTTTTATTCCAATAGAATTAAGACTATAATTAAAAATATTGAAATTATATTAAAACCTCCCAAGGTGATTTATCCATCGAGAGAGAGAGAGAGAGAGAGAGCGCTTTTGCAATTTTCCCTCTATTTCTAGAACTAATGCATTTCAATATTTAATTTGCTCCTTCTAACTAAACTGATAACATGCTTCTGTTCCTAAATTTTTCTTATTGCTTAATGGGTCATGCTTAGATTGTTTTATGTAGCTTTAGGGGCTTTCCCCTTGAATATGTCTAGAGTACAGACATCAGGTTTCCGTTATTATGCAATTGAAACTATTTTTTCTTGATTAATTTCCTTTTGAAGTTTTCAAAATGATATTCTTATTTCTAACGGTCTCCTATTTTTGTATCACAAACGTGAGCCATTCAGGATGGAGTCATGCAAACTCACGATGAAGAAACTCGCCGTTTCTTTAAACACTCTTCTGTGCAAGTGCTGCTTTGTCCTCGAGTGGCGGGGAAGCGTCACAGTTGGGTGAAGCAGAGGGTATGTCAGATGTAAATAATTTTTCCTTTTTTCCTTTTTCAGGTTTCATCTACATAAACACTCTCTTAAAAAGTTCATACATTTTTTCCAGTACTACGAAATTATAGATTCTTGAAAAATCATATAGCACTTGAACTGTGATATCGACTAACAGGCCCAACATAGGACATTTTCATTCTTATTGTGTCTCAAGGCGTAAATGATGCATCTTTATGTTGAACTGCTGCTGATGGCTGGTGATATCTGTTTCCCTTCAATAATTTTGATGTAATCTCACTGGGATATAGCCAATTGATCATGTTCCAACATTTAACTGACGAAGACAACCACTTCCTTTCAAAAGGGATTTAACTAATGAATTATGTTATGTGTATATAAAAGTACATATAGCCTTTGACATAAATGCCATATGGCGGCCCCTTATTGGCACAGGCGCCCCCCCAATAGCGGGCCTCCATGTGGCTATTATGTCAACCCTTATAGGTAACGCTATGTACCCATAGCATTACCCTTAACTAATAGAAAGGGGTTGAGGCGTGCAAAAAGATCATCTGTAATGTAATGTTAGTTGGAGATGGGTTTGAGCTTTTCTTGTTGGAAGCTCATCTATTGAAACAAAAGATGCTACTTCCAGGTTTTGAGATGGATGTGAACGAATATTCTGTTTCAAGAAGCAGTCTTTAGCCCTCCCATATAATATTGTGGCGAAGGGAAAAATGGATTATGCACTCATCTGCATGAAGCCATCAACCCCGAAGTTTTACTTTTGTGGAGGGAAACTTCTACTGTTAGAGTCTAGAATCAAGAATCAACAAAATAATCAGGGCTTATCTAGTTTTACACTTATTCCTTAAGTAATTTCTAAAATTTATTTAACTTTGCATTTAAAAGATTTTTTTTTCCCCCTGTTATATGTAAGTTGGAGTTAATCTATATTCTTACTATGCCTATTTTATCATTTTCATTGTCAAGGTTTGTGATTTTCATCAATGTAACTGTTATGCTCGTTGTTGGAATGAGTTTATTTTTACATATTGCTCTTTTTATTTTTATTTTTTTTCCCTTAACGTCCTTAACTTTCCGGCTAAGATCTCCATAGCTTGAAGGTTGTGGTGAATGTTCCAATCTATAGTCATTCTTTTATATGTCCTTTTTTCTTTTTCCGAAAAGAACTTAGACTTGATTGGCTCTATATTTTCTCTTTTTAATTATTTTTTTCTTTTTGGGCATACCCTATTGGCAATGAGTTAAAGATAACATTGAAAAAGTATTGCATACCATGATATCAATGATAGTAAATAGCTCTTGTGAATAGAACAGAAAGCTTGACAGTCTAACTTTCAAACCGTAGCGGAAGTTTGCTTTTATTGTGCTGATCATTTATTGTTTGATTAACCTACTTCAAATTCTGAATTTATCAACAAAGTTTGATACTAGTGATAGTTGATGCTGATGCCGGAAATAATCGAAGAAGAATCACTGCATTTCTTGGGGGACTGGACTTGTGTAACGGGCGATATGATACTCCTCAGCATCATATATTTAGGACACTGCAAACTTGGCATGCTGATGACTATCATAACCCCACTTATGCAGTAATTCTTTTACCTTAAATAAATTTTGCTGCTGTACGTATTGAAATGTTGATGCACTATATAATATTTTATTTGCATTGCATTGCATATTTTATCAATCATTTTAAAGAAATCTGAGATTGTTTGAGATGTATTCACATGGTAAAATACCGAAGTTTTAATGTCTTGAGCATGTCAAAATTGTCGGCTTTACCTTCTCCCATTACCTAATATACAAAACAATAGAGATAATAAGCCCCTCAAGCTCGGGGTTCAATGGCTCATGAGAAATCCTGGACTCTAGTGTGGCCTGAGCTTGATCTTTACTCAATGTACCATTTGTTTTTTTTTTTTTGCTTTCCTTTTCTTTGCCAACATGAGGGGCTCAATTCCTCTGCTCAACTTCATTATCTTTTTTTAGAAGTTCTAGCAATCCAAAAAACTTCACTGATTCCCCATTCGATGCGAAAGGAAGAAGTTACATGAGTTTCAAAATTAAGAAAAATGGTTACATAATCAGCCAAGGCCATGCCCTTGTTAATTTAAGATTTGTTGTTAAGCTCATTAAGTGATATGCAAAGCTTTAGCTACTTTGGTTTGCCTAATATATTATTTTGGATGCTCTGAAAAATGAAAGGAAACAGAATTTAATCAAACCATAATTCCCTGTTAATAAGAACTACTTTGGTTTGCCTATTACATGATTGTTGATGCTCTGAAAAGTGAAAGGAAACAGAATTTAATCAAACCATAAATCCCTGTTAATAAGAAAATGAAGCTGCATTATCTGGATACATTTGCTTATATGTTGATTCATATTACTCCCTGAACAGGGTAGTGTTACTGGTGGTCCAAGAGAACCATGGCATGACTTGCACTGTAAAATTGACGGTCCTGCAGCATATGACGTTCTGACCAATTTCGAAGAGCGGTGGATGAAAGCAGCAAAGCCCCATGGAATAAAAAAATTGAAGACGTCATATGATGATGCTTTGCTCCGACTGGAAAGGATACCCGATGTATTGGGGCTATCTGATGCTCCTTGTGTTAGTGATGAAGATCCTGAAAGTTGGCATATTCAGGTGTACCAATAACAATGGCTGTTAAACTGCAAGGTTTCACTAGACTTGTGTGATGGAGTTTGCTAATCATTGTTCTGCTATTCATCTTATCCAGGTGTTTCGTTCAATTGATTCAAACTCAGTCAGAGGCTTCCCAAAGGATCCTAAAGAAGCTACAATGAGGGTGAACTATAATAAATATACATTTTTTTTTTTTAAAGAACTTTTTGGTTTGCAAATTTTCCTCAAGCATTAAATCGGGTTTCTGTAACAGAACCTGGTATGTGGGAAGAACGTACTTATAGATATGAGCATACACACAGCATATGTAGAGGCCATTCGTGCTGCTCAACATTTTATTTATATTGAAAATCAGTACTTCATTGGATCCTCATACAACTGGAGTTCATATAAGGATGTTGGTAAAGAACTGTTCTTTTTTGCATATTGTGTTTTAATTCTGACGTATTTGGATGCCTTAAAGTTATTTATTTTGTCAGACCATTTTTCTATCGAAGTATGTATATATGACTACAGTTTGGTGTCCTGCCTGCATGAATCTATTTGTCGACTTAAAGTCACGCGGTTATAAGATTAAGTCTTGTAGCCCCATCCCACCACCCTCCATCAGCATGTCATCGAAAGTGAATTTTATTGGTTCACTTTCTTGTCATTTGTTACATGGCATATGAAGACTTGCACAAATGGCTTGAGATGCATGTCATAGAGAATAAATTAATTTACAATTTGAATATTCCTGAATTTGCATATTTTTTTTCCATTTTCAGTAAAATGCTATATTGCGATTCGTACAATTTCGCACAAGATAAGCTATGGATATTTTGCGATTTATCAGCACAAGAATTTATGTTCAGCATAGTCCCCAGTGCTTGAGAGAATTAAAGAGGTTTAATATCCATTTTTAGTACCCGAGAAAAGTGTAGAAAACTTCTTGCTTCATTGTTCTTTTGATGCTTTTTTATTTTTTCCCTTCATGAAAAATTTAGCCAATGTGTAGTTTTGCATGTCCAAATGCAGATTTATGATGGTCAGCTTTGTCACCATGATTTATTTTGCAGTCTGGTTTCTTTGCTGTAGATTAGCCTCCACTTACTTGATATTATAAAGCATGTGGCCTGCCTGTGGTTCATTTTGTAAATTGGGTTAAGAGTCAGGTCACATGCCACTTGATCATTCCATATTTTTAGACTGCTTTCAATGTTCATATCTGGAAGAAGTTATGAAATCTTCTTTAGTAATTTCCGTCTTTTGTTCATTTTATTATTTGTACTGTTTTTTCTCTTTTGTGTTTATGGTGGGAGCGATTGTCAAATGCAAGTTGATATCCTGGTACTTCGTATTTATATTTTGGTCATTTGCCCAAGTGCTATAGGTTCTTTGCCCATTTTGAACTGATTCAACACCAGCTGGACTATGGTTTTTTCACATTGATACATACAACTAACACTAGAAACTTACCTCAGGAGAGGTGTACAATAATCAACAGCCCACTAAATAAATAAAAAAGACTCAACAATGGCAGCCAAGTTTAAAAAGAAGCAACATTTTTTCAGTGATATCAGCTTATATTGCACCATACATGCAAAGAAGTTTCATGTTAAGTATGCTACTGCCTTGTCATAGTTTAGGTGTCTCGACAATTTGACTGCCCACTTACATATAGTGCTTTTTTGTCTTGGTCTGTTTTTGAAAGTTTTCTACAGGTGCAAATTTAGAAGCATACTTCTATTTTGCAGGTGCAAATAATTTGATTCCGATAGAAATTGCCCTCAAGATTGCCAACAAAATAAGAGCACACGAGAGATTTGCAGCATATATTGTCATTCCAATGTGGCCAGAGGGTAATCCAACAGGTGCTGCTACTCAAAGGATTTTGTTTTGGCAGGTGTGCATTCCAAAGTTTACACGAACTGTCCTTTACTTCTAGTACGTACTAGCATATGTCGGGAAGCAGAAGATAAAGGCTTCTGTTGGGAATGGTTGCGATATTCATATTTCGAATCAATTCATTATTATATGTATAAATAATTATCTATCTGTTAACCAGTGTAGCGCTTTTAAATTCTAGCATAAAACCATGCAAATGATGTATGAGACTATCTACAAGGCTCTGATGGAGGTTGGACTTGAGGATGCGTACTCGCCACAAGATTACTTGAACTTCTACTGTCTTGGCAATCGTGAGGCTCTCGACATGGGTTATCCCTCTGAGCATCAAAGTGCAGCTAACACTCCTCAAGTAATCGTTCGATCTCCCTTTAATATATGTATTTTGGTGATATTCATTAGTAAATAACTTGTTTAAGACTAAATTTAAATCAATAACTTTATAACTTATCTTAAACTTTTAGATGAGATAGTTTAATATGATATTAGAGCAAACAGAGAGGTTCTGAGTTAAAGTCTCTTGAGTCTCCACTACCATTTATGAAAATTGAGCGTGTGTCAAGTCTTTGATTAAAAAAATTGAATATGGCCTACACATGGGGGTGGGGGAGGCTGTTGAAAACTGAATTTAAATAAGTAAATGTACTCCCTCTCTAATAGCTTTAGTTTTTATGATGAGCTGTATAAACAACCCTCATAGGATTTCCACTCACAAGATGCGCTTAATGACTAAGCCCGTGTTTGGCTAATGTTTATAAATTTTTTATAATTGGTCAAATCACTTTTTATTCACATTTAGTAAGACCCACAAGTACTATCCATTTATTCACCACACGTTTTTATCTATTAATAATTTAAACATATTATTAACAACCCTCAAATATGCTTTCGATTGTTATTAATTGTTGTAAACCATTGATCACAAGACATCGGGTACTTGTAAGAGGTTTGCCTGAGTTAAGTTTTATTTTGAGTTTAGCAAATTCCAGAACTCTGGGTTCATTCCAACCTTGTAAGGTTACCTACTCCTCAATGCTTCTAAGTTCAGGTAATTTTTACTGCGAATATACCAGAGTTTCCTTACGTTTCAGGGAATCAGTCAGAAAAACCGAAGATTCATGATTTATGTTCATTCGAAAGGGATAATTGTGGACGATGAGTATGTTATTTTGGGGTCTGCAAATATAAATCAACGATCGATGGAGGGTACTAGAGACACAGAGATTGCTATGGGAGCCTATCAACCCCATCACAGCTGGGCGAGGAAACAATCGAGACCATATGGACAGGTAATTTGTGAACATTTGAAAATGCTGCTGCTTATTAAATATCCCCAACTTAAAGATCAAAACTTTCTGTCATCTAACCCTGGACGGTATCTTGGTATGCATTTTTGTAGATTTATGGATATAGAATGTCTCTATGGGCTGAGCATCTTGGAATTCTAGACGACTATTTTACTCGACCGGAATCTGTAGAATGTGTCCGACGGGTTAGACAAATGGGTGAGGCAAACTGGAAGCAATATGCATCCGATGAGATATCAGAAATGAGGGGACACCTTCTGAAGTACCCGGTTGAAGTTGATAGGTACGGCAAGGTGAGGGCCCTCCCAGGATACGAAACTTTTCCTGATGTCGGAGGTAACATAGTCGGAACCTTCCTTGCCATTCAAGAAAATCTGACCATCTAAATCCTCCATTTACCGATATTTGAGAATGGAACTTCGACTAGGCAATGAACTTTTGAGTATTCGTTATTTTTTCTTGGTTGTGAATAGCAATTGTAAAGCGAAGTTTTCAACTTACACCGATACATACATTGTAGCCAATAGACTAATTTCATGTTATATTGACATCTATTGTTTATTTAAATTAACATGACGTTAAAAGATTGTAAAGAATGTTAAGAAATAATAATTTTTTTATTTTTTGCTTTCTCATCTCCAGGATGTTGCAGTTTTTGCATTCCCTCCCAATGCATATAACATTAGAATCCTTTAGAAGTTTACTATTTGATTGGAGTATAGCCGTAATACTGGGCTGGGCAAGCCAGAAACTAGAAAAATATATTTATAAATATAAAGAAAATAAACATGGGTTGGGGTTGAGTAACTTGAGTAGCTAGTTTCGAACGAGTTGACATATAAAATGATACAGAAAGTTAATCACACAAAATATAAGCCCTTGGCTTGATTACGATTAAGAAGAATAACAAAACGTTCTTGTTAAGAATTGAAATCTAGCATTCGACTAAACTCAAATATTGAACTTCACGCTCGACTTAATTAGTCTACAAGGAAAGTAAATCGTGGCATTTTATTATTATTATTATTATTATTATTATTATTATTAATCACGAAACATTATATAAAAGAGACCACACGAACCTAAGTTTTTGTTTTTTCAAACTATCCAATGATGTTCCGTCACGTGTCCCCCTGTTTTTAATTCATGTCACTGAGTTTGTTTGTGTAGCATGATTGATAAAAATTTCCCAACATTGAGTAGTTGGGGGTAGAAGTACCAAAATCAACTAGATCGTGGCCATTTCCAAATGCAAAGAAAAATTAATGTTCTAAAAAGCATAAAGCGTTGTTAGACATGCAGGCTAAGTTTCAAGTTGGCAAGCCTAGACGTAAAAAAATATTACTTATTTTTTTTATTATTTTAAATACTCAATTATTCTGAAAATCATTTAATAATTAAAAATAATACATACTAAACATTTATAGTTATAAACACTACAACAAAATTGTGATTTCGCGACATACAAAAAGTTGTAGCAATAAGTGACTTAACGCAGCATATTTTTAAAGTTCATCGCGAAGATTGTGATGAAAAAAATAAGTACCAAATAATTTAAGGCGACGTAAAAAGTTGTCATTAAAGGTGAGAAATTGCGACAAATAATAAAGAATGTCGCCAAAAATATGAGGCAAGTAAGGCATCAAAATATTTTTGGTGGGAAATTTATGGTCACAAACTTTTATTTCTTGCAACAAATTGCTTGTGATGCAATATGGTCCACTTTTTGCGATCAAAAATTTTTGTTGCTAAAAATTCTATAGTTAGAGGAAAAAATCGCTACAAGAAAAACAATTTTTTGTAATGGACAAAAAATGCTGCAATAGGGTTTTTACACTGCTCACCCGTATATTGTAATAATAAACACGTATATTGTACAACATACCACTTCCGTTGCTTGTCTTAATTTCTTTTTGCAACGTCATTTTTTTGTAACAAGTGTATTATTATTATTATTATTTTGATCTGGCTAAATTTTAATGTGTAATACAATTTTTTTTTTATAATAAAAGCTTTATAAAATTTCTAGAAAAAAATCATTAGACAATTAAACTTTCAGTCACATAATAACTTATAGAAAAAAAAAACTACTAAGTCGAACCAATCCATAAAGAAAAATAGATGTCTCAACACTTAAAACAAATAAATAAACAAATCATAATTCATATATTATCAACAGGCGGTGGCATGCTGAATATTGTTGCTGGTTTAGATTGTTGTGGACACATGCCAACTTGACTCGATACGAACTTAAGCATTAGTGTCTCATATTGAGAAAGCCTGGCACGCATATCTAATAATTCTTGGTCCTCCTTCTGTATTTTCTCTTGAAGGATATTGACTCAGTATCAACTGATGTCAAATGAATAGAGTAGCTTGAGGTAGGTTTTGGACCATGTCAAAGTCCTCTAATGTAAACTCTAGATTTTCCTAAAACCTCCTACATAATCTCAAGTTCAGTGGGAACCTCAAATCCCCCTGGAATGGGTTTCTATTTAATCTGAAGCATCCTCTCCTATATATAAGTAAAGAGAAGATGGAATATATATTAATAACGGAATATATAAAAAAATTTCAATAAAGATGAAAAAATTGTTAATGTACTTACATATCTTGTTCATACTTCATCGTTTACCCACCCTTTCTTTTCACTGTAATGAGTCTCATAATAAAGGTTAATTTCTCCTTGTGCATCTTTAGTAATTGATCTCTACTTGAAATAATATATATCATGCAAAATAAATATATATATTTTTTACAAATTCGAAAGAAAATATTACCTTTTCTTCAAGACGTGTAACAAATGATTTTGATCCGCCGCGATGATTGTATTTAATGCAGTTGTGGCTTGCTAAATTACGTGCAGATAGTGCCTGCAATTAATTTATATATAAATATAATTAACTCCTTATAATTTAGTATTTTTAATTATATTAATTATTTTAACATAACATGAAAATCATGTTATTATTAATAATTACAAGCATTAATATTTTTAATAAAAGTTACCTGAAATTCAGGGGTAGACCAATATTGATACAACCAGTCCCAATCAACTTACTTTACGTCAGTTGAGCAGTTCTTTATTGCATCATCCAACGTTTTTCCATTCAAATATTTCTCTTTGAGTCTACATCTATAATCACGATATCTTTTCGCTAAAGTATCGTTCACACAATTACGGACATGCTCGACTGTCAAATCAAGCTTGAATTTTGCCTGCCAAAAAAGAAAAAAAGTGTGTGTATGTATATTAATTTATATGGGAAACTAATAACTATTCAACAAAATTTTATAAAAGTGAATTTGTTTATCACTTACCAAAACTTGATCATATAATTTATTTTTTTCTTCATTGGGTATGTCTATCCACCTTGTGTAACGGAGTGGAGCAAATGATTGAACGACGTAGCCACACTCACTAGCCAAACGTGCTTGTTGATTTCCAATAGCTCTTCCCAATTTTTTAGAAATCTCCAGTGATATTTTTCCAGCCGCACTAACGATATCATCCGTGCCATTGCCTCTTGTAGGATCACTTCCCTTCCTCTTCAAAGAATGAGAATCTATGAAATAAATTACTCAAAGATTGAGAATTTATAAACCAAAAAACTGAGATTCAATTAAATGTATACATTAGGATGAATTAGGATGATTTTATATCATAAATGTAGAGATAAATTATTACCGTTGTTGGAATTGAGAATGGGCTCATGTGTCAATGTGGTTGCATGTGATGAATTAAGTTGAGGTTGAGGCTGAGATAATGGGGCAAGAACCTGAAGAGGTTGAGGTAATGGAGTAGGAACTCGAACATTAGTAGTCGGACAAATGAGGAAGAGATATTAGCTTGAGGAGTAGTCTGAGATAATGGACCCTTGCATGATGCCTTTGGCGAGGAAACTTTTGAAGGTGGCTTATAGGATGTAGTTGAAGTAGAAGGTGTTCTAAGACATCCAGTTGATGGTGAGGCATGGAAAGAATTTGATAAATTATACCCAGAATTTATGCAAGATCCTGGCAATCTTAGGTTGGGACTTGCAACAGATGGCTTCAATCTATTTGGAAACATGCATAATTCCTACAGCATGTGGCCTGTTGTTCTTGTGCAATACAATATGCCACCATGGAAGTGCATGAAAGAACCGTTTATTAGGATGTCATTGTTAATTCCAGGGCCACAGGCTCCAGGAAGAGATATAGATGTTTATTTGAGACCACTAGTAGATGAGTTGAAAGAATTATGGGAAGTTGGTTTTGACACGTTTGATGCTTATAGTGGTCAAATGTTTTCTATGCGTGCAGCTATAATGTGGACCATTAATGATTTTCCTGCTTATGGAAATCTATCAGGATGGAGCACTAAGGGATACAAAGCTTGTCCAATATGCAATGAGAATACTTCTTCACATAGGTTACGTAGTAAAATATGCTTTATGGGTCATCGACGCTATTTGTCACTTAACCATCCTTGGAGAAAAAGTAAATTACACGATGGTAAATGGGAATTACGACCACCACCAAAAAAGTTATCAGGAGACGATATGTTAAAGCAATTACAAGCTGTGAGGTGCGGGAAGCCTGGAAAGCACCCAACTAATAAAGATAGAAAAAGGAAACGAACTCCAGACGAGCTAAACTGGACAAGAAAAAGCATTTTCTTTGAGTTGGAGTATTGGTCTAAGTTGAAAATAGGGCATAATTTGGATGTGGTGCATATTGAGAAGAACGCGTGTGATAATATTGTTGGGACATTATTGAATGTTGAAGGGAAGACAAAAGATACTGTTAAAGCTAGATTGGATTTGCAAGATATGAAGATTAGAAAAGAATTGCATTTAAAGTCGCATGGTAATGGGTTTTTGAAACCTCCTGCTTCTTACACATGTTATTGGAGGAAAAAAAATATTTTGCAAGTTCTTGAAATATGTGAAATTTCCTGATGGATATGCATCAAATATTTTAAATATGTTCAAGAAAATGAAGGAAAAATATTAGGTTTGAAAACTCATGATTGTCATGTGTTGTTACAACAACTTCTTCCTGTTGGAGTTCGAAATTTTTTGCGAAATGCTTTTTTAAACAATTATGTTCCAGAACATTGAATATAAATGATTTAGAGAAATTGGAAGAAGGCATTGTTATAATTTTATGTAAACTAGAACGAATTTTCCCACCAGCATTTTTTGATATAATGGTTCATTTAGCTGTTCACCTACCTGAAGAAGCAAAACTTGGAGGTCCCGTTGCATTTAGATGGATGTATCCAATTGAAAGGTAATTGCTAATATTGTATACAAATGTACTATAACATTAATCTTGTTTGACTTGTTATTTTCAATAACATTTTGTGTAATGTTTGATGACAAAATATTGGGTCGATATAAGAGTTATGTTCACAATAAGGCCCGACCCAAAGGATCAATTGCAGAAGCATATATTGTTAATGAGTCTGAATTTTTTCTCAATGAATCTCAATGACATAGGAACAAGATTTAATCGACCTGATCGCAATGACGATGCTGGGACTCCAACTACAATCTTGTCAGTCTTCTCTCAAAATACTAGACTATTAGGTCATGCAAAGTCGGAGTTACTTTCCAAAAGGAAATCGATAGAGCTCATTGGTATGTCTTAAATAATTGTGATGAAGTTCGGCAATATTTAGAGTAAGTTCTTATTCAACATTTATATTTTTTTGCAATTAATTACTAATGTGTTGTAGTATTTAGGGTGTGTTTGTCTCCCATTTTGGGAAGAAAAATAGAGTAATGAATAGTATTTTTTGGAGTGTGTGGTTGAAATTTAAAGTAACTTTATTGGTTTGTGTGTAGAATATTTTATTGGGTGAATGTGAGGTGGAGAATCTTATTGTAGCAAATAATATTTTGAAAAAATGGTAGACAAACAGGGGCTTAATTGCATGTTTATTTTGTAGTGAGCACATGGAGCTATTACAACAACAAAATCATAACAATTTGGAACAAAAACAAGAAGAATTGTTTCCTGGATGGTTTGCTTCACACGTAAGTTATAATGCATGTCTTATTTATTTATTAATGCAACATAACATTCATATTCGAAGGTATATTGATTATGTTTTTATTGGCACAGATAACGAGATTATATAATCAAAAAGATTCGTTTGTAAGCAAAGAATTGTATGCATTAGCATGTAAACTGGATTTTAGAATATTTTCCTATTCAGGTTGTATTGTTAATGGGGTACGATTCCTTGTCAAAGATCGAGATGATTGTCGTACAACACAAAATAGTGGAATGATGGTGCCTGGAGATGAGAACATCAAATTTTTTGGTGTACTGTGTGATATTATTGAGTTGATATACATTTTTGACTACCGTGTCACTTTGTCTCAGTGTAATTGGTATGATAATAATCCAAAGCAAAAAAAATCTATCGTAGATTACCATCTTACTTCTATCAATGTTAATCGCAAATGGTACATGGATTATTCTTATATACTTGGCATCCAAGCACAACAAGTATTTTATATTGATGATCTAGTGTTGGGTCCACAATGGAAGGTAGTTGAGAATGTGCACCATAGAGGCATATGGGACATTCCTGAAAAAGAAGATGGTGATAGTGAGCAAGTATTATTTCAGGAAAATGAATCATCAAATATTGTCTTGCCAATACAACAGGAAGTTCTTGACGCTCAAGTATGCCATAGAGGAGACGTTGATCCAAAAATTATTGAAAATGAAGCACTACAAATAGATGTGGAATCGATAAATAAAAATATGAATAATTTCATATATGATACTTCGGAAGAGGAAGATGATACATTGAATGAGTGTTACAGTGAAGATGAGAAATCTTTAAATGGTGAGGGTGATAATGCTAATAGTGATATTGGTAAGTACAACATACTTTATATGCATTTATTCTATATTTTTTTTGTTTTTTTCGTAAATTTTTTCTATTTTATTTTTTAATGACTATTTATGTTTTTCCTTCCCTACAGATTCAAGTACTGACCATGAATCTACCGAGAGTTGATAAGAATTTTTATTGACATTTAAGGTTAGAATAACCGACTAATGAGACACATTTGATTGGTTATTGGGTGGTAAGAATTTTTTATTGACATTTTTTTATCGCTTTCTATTTGCTCCCATGTGGATATGCACAATTTGAGATAATTTTTAGTTTCCTTTTTCCAGTTTTTGATTTGATAGTTTGTTATGGATTACATTTTTTCCCTTCTGGCAGTTAATTTAGTTTAGTCCATAAGCATAACTCATGTGAAAACTTTACTGTGAGTAGTGTTAGTTTCCTAAGGCAAAAATGTTTAACCTGCTTATTATCTTCTCTACTTTGTCGATGGTGTGTGTTCCTGGACTCATGCTAAGGATTTCATGAGTTTCATGACTTGTTACTAGTTAATTATTAAGTTTTAATTCCGCATAATCACATATTCACTCCCCTCTAGGTGTAGTTTGGGTCGAACCTCGTTATTTCATCCAGTATACCCAAAATGAGAAGGAAAATGTGGATGGTCAATTTATAGTTGGTATGGTTAATAGTGTTCTGGTTGTAGCATATATTTTGGAATTTTGATTTTTATTCTTCATTTTATTATTGGAAAGAGGTACAGGCTCCTCTTTTGAGTTAGTTGTTTCTGCATGAGTAGGGACACTAGATGGATTATCATTTGATTCAGAAGATGAGCCTGACAATCTTCCCAAAGAAACTTCTGAAGCCGATCAACACGAGGCTGCTGAGGAATGAACAAGGGGAAGAGCCAAAAGAATAATCGAGAAAACATTGGTAAGCATAGTAATTTTGTTATTTAACTATCATGAAGCTTCTGTTGCAATTAAAGATGTGCTCTAATTGATGAATGTCTGGATTCAGGGGGCAGTGCCAAAGAAGGGTAAAGCTGCAGGAGGAAAGCTACCTAAGAAAGTAAAAAAGAAGCCCCAAGTTTAAAGAAAAACAAAACCAAGAAATGAGATACGATTGTCTATCAAAGTATTTTCTTTTATTTAATTCTAGCATATGCATTTGTCATCAATCCATGCTGATGGAAAAAAGCTCTGACAGTCGACAGGGAAGATCAGTAGTTGCATTCCTGCAAAATTGAACTTTAATGAAACAGAAACCATTAGTTTTCCTGACTCTCTTTCCCTTGTCATAAATTGTGGTCTTATAGATCCTACTAGCATCTCTTCTTTTCAATTCTTTGAAGTTATCCAATGGCTGGTGACAATTTACACAAATCTTTTGTACCGTCTGCATGTGGGAACTTAATTCACTTTTCCATTGCCTTATATCTCAAAGAACTAACTTCCATCTCTTTCTTCCTTATAGATTCAACCAGTTTCTCATTGAGCAATTTGATCTCCAGCAAGCTTTTCGTCTTCTCACTCACCATACTATAGCATCTTAATCAATTGAAAGTTGCATAACGATCCACTCTTTAAATTAGTTTCTAATTTAAAAAGTGGGGGGCTAATTGTGGTGGTCCAAAATTGTCCATAGGTCTCTTGGCCCAACCCATGTATATTGGGTGTTCTAGCAAGCATCGCGCAATTCTTTATTCTCTTTCCTCAAAGAACTAACTTCCATCTCTTTCTTCCTTATAGATTCAACCAGTTTCTCATTGAGCAATTTGATCTCCAGCAAGCTTTTCGTCTTCTCACTCACCATACTATAGCATCTTAATCAATTGAAAGTTGCATAACGATCCACTCTTTAAATTAGTTTCTAATTTAAAAAGTGGGGGGCTAATTGTGGTGGTCCAAAATTGTCCATAGGTCTCTTGGCCCAACCCATGTATATTGGGTGTTCTAGCAAGCATCGCGCAATTCTTTATTCTCTTTCCTCAAAGAACTAACTTCCATCTCTTTCTTCCTTATAGATTCAACCAGTTTCTCATTGAGCAATTTGATCTCCAGCAAGCTTTTCGTCTTCTCACTCACCATACTATAGCATCTTAATCAATTGAAAGTTGCATAACGATCCACTCTTTAAATTAGTTTCTAATTTAAAAAGTGGGGGGCTAATTGTGGTGGTCCAAAATTGTCCATAGGTCTCTTGGCGGTTGGGTACATATAACCCACAAGACTATCCCCAATTTATGTATGCATATTATCCCCATCCTTGATCCACTCATCGGTCTTGCTTTGCACCCTACCTATTGCACGGTACCACGTGGAGTCTAAAGGATAAGCTTCTCAATGTCTAATTCAGTCCAACTCCTCCATCTTTTTCAAAGGTGCCGTGAGCTAAGAGTAAGACCAAGTCTTACCACGTGTTACAAAAGTAGCACTCCTTCAAACAACTATGCTTACTCCATCCAAAGTTGGCCTAGTCTTTCAAGACTCTGAAACTACCATCCCGATTAATCAGTCCATCTAGTGTCCATGTGTTCCACTATTTGAGGAACAAACACCTTCGCAAGTCCTTCTATAAATAGGAGGGCAATCTAACTATTTAAGGGGAGAAAAAATCATTATCGAGTCTACAACGCTTCCTCAATATTCACCCACTTTGGTTAGCTTATTGCCATTACCATCATTTTCCATTATCACTCACAATCATATCATCCAATCATTCCGCCACCAGCACTATTTCATCATTCCAATCATAACTATTATCAGGGCCCACCTTTCGAATCAATTGTAGATTCAGGCTTCTACACTCACAAATGCCCACTTTTGGTGCCTCAAATAAGTGTACTATCACACTTTTATCTTAATATTGTATTAAAGTTCATTAAGTTTCAATGAGCAATTAAATCCAACTAAAGCTGAAAAATGAGAATATGAATTTTAAGATTGATCTGCGCAAATAACTTACTTTACTGAGGAATGTTAAAGGTTAGTCCTATATCGATTAAATATCGAAACATAAACCAACGTATAGTCTACTTCTCTTCGTAAGATTAACATTTTAAGATGAAACTCCAATCTTGATACTAAGTAGTGAGCGAAGTGGAGTGTGATGCCTTGACTTAGTATAATAGTTCAATTTAGGAGTCTCTCTTTCTTCTATGGTCTTTTTATCACTGTAAGACTTGCAAGAAGTTGGATTTTGTTCCTATCGATTTTTCTCATTGTTCTAAAAAACGTGTTTAGCACGAGGCATGAGCAAAACGCTTAATGCTTAGACCCGCTTTATTTTTTTATTATTTTTCCCTTTTTTAAAAATCCTTGTATTTGACTTTAGTTTATTAAATTTTTTTAATTTTTTTAATTTTTCCTTTTTTTAGAAGGCTTTATTTTACTTTAGTTTCAAGTTTATGACTTTATTTTTACAAAAGCCAAAAACAACTTTATCCAATAAAGGTTTAAATAAGTTACAAGCTATAATGTTATTTATATTTTGTAATTATGATTTTGAGACTTATCATATTGTTGAAAACTTCGAAAGTATGTATGAAATTCTTATAAATCTGTTAAGTAGGATTTGTTTAGTTAAAAATTAAAACTATAAATATAGTCTAGTTTTTACATTTCGAAAACTTGAAAATTGTATAATTGACTAATTGTAAAAATTATTAAGTAAATATAGTATTTTCACTACAACAAATAACTGATTTCGTGACAATAAAATGTTGTCACAAAATTGAGATTTTATTGCAGAAATATTTTAGCGATAACAATGTGTTTGTTGCAGGTATTGTCGCGCTATATGAGTCACGGAATGCGTTCTACGACGACTTTCGGCTATTTATCACATTAACAAAATCGCGACACTATTTGTTTGACGTGTAAAATACGGAATAGCAACACAATATTTGTAGCCATAATATCGTCGCCATATATATATGTCGCGAAAAATTAAAAGGGCGACAAATTAGTTTGTCACAACGAATATTCCAATAAATTTTTACGAGAAATATGTTTATTGC